>CM073131.1:51039627-51187127 GCA_037039145.1 Fundulus diaphanus
TGTATGGATTCTTATGTGTTTGTTTAAAGTTCCTTTTTCGCTAAAACATTTTCCACACACATCACAACCGAAAGGCTTCTGTCCTGTATGGATTCTTATGTGTTTGTTTAAAGATCCTTTTTCGCTAAAACATTTTCCACACACATCACAACAGAAAGGCTTCTGTCCTGTGTGGATTCTTATGTGTTTGTTTAAAGCGTACTTTGCAATAAATGTTTTACCACAGTCTTTGCAGCTAAGCTTCACTCCTGTCTGGACTTTCCATGGTGAGTCCACATCTTTCTTCTGTGTAGAACATTCCTTATGTCCAGAGTCTGACAAGTCTTTCAGCCGAGAGAGAGGGTGCTCTACATAACTGTCCTCCTCATCCTTCTCAGTGTCTTCAGTCTCTAAAGAAATGGAAGCATCTCTACGATCTCGTATCTTGATTGAATCTTCTGTGTCATTCTCCTCTGGAAGCTCTCTACCTTTAATTTGGTCTGGATAAAGCTGTGAGAGTAGTGGAGACTGTTCATCATCCAGAGTCTTTATGGGAGCAGCAGCAACTGGAAACCTGATGGCATTAATCACCTCCTTCCCATTGAGCTGCTCTCCTCGCAGACTGATGTAGACTCCCTTCTCTTCCTCCTTTAAGTGAGGGGGACTTGGCTCATGCAGGTCGACACGAGGTCTTTGGTCTAAAGAAGCTTCTTTAACAATCCACTTCTGAGCAACATCTGCAGTAAACATTGAAACACATTATGCAAATTAGAAAGGAATTTTGATCCCAGTCTGAACAGAGGCACATTTTAATAAATATATTAGTAATTAGTAATTCATTTAGAGTTAATTCTTTGATTTAAGTACTACTTTTTCTTATTGTTTAGTTTTAACTGCTGTTTCCTATGTCTTTGCTTTTTATTCACCACCTCGGCCTTTTTATGTTTACTTGTTCTGCTAAATTAGTAGAACAAATAAATTACCTGAACCTACAGGATGAGGACATTCTGGAAAATTATATAACAGGAAATACATTTAGTCAATAAATGTAAGGATAAAAAAAGTCCGCTGACCTTCATCTAACTTATTTGTAAAATTGCAAAGGTTATTCCTTTGTTTAAATATGCTGATAATAACATTTGTTATAACAATAACAACAACAATAATAATAACAATAATAACAACAATAATAACAACAATAATAACAACAATAACAACAACAATAATAATAATAATAATAATAATAGACATGTATACCTACTTTGACAGTTATATAAAATACTAGAAAAAGAGTTCAGTACAAGTCTGGATTTTTTTTTATTGAAAAGCATTTTATTGGAAGGCATTGACAACCTGACAGTATCAACATAGTTTCAGAGAAAACAGATCATCATCAATGCCATTGAATCAGCTAACGGAAGAAATCATAGACAGACTGGATAAAAGTAAATTCTCAACTGGTGTATTTCTTGATCCCAAGAAAGCATTTGATTCCATCAATCATGAAATATTACTAAAAAACTGGAATGGTATGGATATATGGGGTAGCATTTAGAAATTGCTAGTCACAAATCAGAATTATTAAACATAAATAGTGGGGTCCCGCAGGGGTCTATGCAGGACCCCACTATTTAATTTGTATATAAATAATGCATCAAACTTGCTCAAAATTTTTTTTGCAGATGATACTAGCATCTTCTGTATTAGAGAAAAAAAATCCAACAACTCACAAAGGAGGCCTCTATAGAAATGAAAAACCTAAAACATTGGTTCAAAAATTAATAAATTATTATTATAAATTATTATTAAATTTAGATAAATCAAAATTCATGATTTTTGGAAACAGCAATAAATTAGAAAACAACGAAATCAAATAATTATTGACAGTGTTGCTTTAGAACGAGTGCATGAGATCAAATTTCTGGGTGTTTTATTGGATGATGAATTTATCTTGAAACCTCAAATCTGCCCAGTAAAATCAAGACTAGTCAAAAGTGTTGCTGTTTTGAGGAGAATATGATTTGTTCTGGACCACAAATATCTGGTTATTTTATTTAATACTCTCATTGTACCATATTTAAATTATTGTCACCATCAAGAAAAACAGCCTTCACCCACCCTTCAATTTCTTTTCTAACTTTTGTCTTGTTAAAAGCCCCGCCCCCACAAAAAACACCATGGCTTAAAAAAAAATTCTTACTGTTGATGGGAGCAGCAGTTAAAGGAAAGCTGGTATCAGTCTCCTCCTTCACCAGGAGCTGCTCTCCTTCCTGACGGGCCCCGGGTTCCTCCTGTTCCTCCTTTATGTGGAGGGGGTCTGACTCCTGCTGCTCCCCCTCAGGACTCTGTTCTTCAGGAGCCTCTTCTTTAACATCTGCAGCCAACACTGAAACACATTACATGCTTTATGAACAACTAGATCTTTAAAATGTTACAACGATGGGAAAAGATTCAGTTTAGAGAAAAAGAAGATTTGATCAGCAGAGAAAACTGAACCTGAGGAACTGACAGTTTTAACCTAAAGATGATCACTGGTATCTGTAGTGCCATTGAGCCATGATGAGAAAATAAAATTAAAGTGGACTGGGAGCAAAAGAGGGTGGGACTTTCATACCCACCAAGGATCTGCCCTCTCAGCAGGGTGCAATCAGTGCTACAAAAAGCTTTGCCCCCGCAGATCACTCCGCACACACTTCACTTCCTGCCTCAGACAAAGGAGGGTGGTCGCTGAGGAGAACAGCCTCACATGAGGCCTCTCATGGAGCTTAAAAAACCAAAAAAATAACCTGAGGAGAAACTTGTCCTCTGTGGTGCGGAGGACCTGCCAACCGAATCAAAGATAAGTCTCTCACTTCTGCTTAAAACAGATGCTGAAGTGAATGGATCTGTGTATGCCGAACCAGCTTTGTTCTGCTTCCAAAAGCCGACTCTGTCAAGTAAATTCACCAAAAGTTGCCGTCTTCGCCTGACTCTCCGCAAACAACAACGTATCACAATTTAAACCAAGCATAACTGCCTGAATGTTACGGACGCCACCATTTTGATTTGCTTGGTCCCGCCTTCAATCCCAGATAGCAGTAGTACCGCAGATCGTCAAGGAACCGAGACAGCGTGATGAGTAAACGGTCGTCAGAATTTAAGCTCGGCTTTGTTAACTGACCCAAGCTCGGACCGAGCTCAGCATGGATCGGTTTAACAAGGGTAGTGTAAATGGGGCTATATGGAATAAATGACAACTTCTCTTGCAGTATAAGAATTTAACAGATATAAAGGAACATCCAGAGAACATCACTATAAAACGCTGTTTATCTGGATTAACACTGTTTCTACCAACAAATCCTCTCTGCTAGGGTAGTGAAACTCAGCTAAACCTAATGAGCACAATAAAGATAAAAGAAGCTAAGAACTATGTACACAATAGAAACAAATACAAATGTTTGAAAACCATCAGAATGATTCAGTGAATCCTGGTTCACTGCAGATCCAAGTTAGGGAACCAACGTTCATCTTAAAGAATATGGATTGAGGTTAAATTAGCTTAACTAAACATTTAAAATGCGTATCAACCCATTCACAAAGCAAACCTGAATTAGGCATAACATTATTTGGGGAAATAACATTTTAAATAGTGATTTGCTCTGCAAATAGTAACCTTTAGGGCAGCTGATTTAATAATGCAATTATTTCTCCTGGAAATAATTTAGAATCAAATAGATGACTTAGGAAGCTAGAGGTCGCTGTTGTGAAACATCGACCGGAAATGATGTGTCAGGGCGCATCCTGTGGCCATTGTTTTAAATCGACACTAATGTTCCCTTTTAATGTACTAACGCTAGTACCTCTATCGAATGATGGTGGTACTAGCTAAATTGTAAGAATTATTTTTAATATTCTCCATCCATTTTCTGACCCGCTTAATCCCTCATGGGGTGACGGGGGTGCTGGTGTCTATCTCCAGCGTTCACCAGCAAGAGGCGGGGTACACCCTGGACAGGTCGCCAGTCTGTCGCAGGGCAACACAGAGACAGACAGGACAGACAACCATTCACACACACACTCACACCCAGTGTCCGAAATTAACTTCCTGATTCACCGTAGATGTAAAAATCAACCGGCCAGGCATATTTTTTACCGGCCAAAATATTAATCCTGACCAGACCTCAATTTTTATCAAAAATTAAGAGTGAGATTATGTTAATTTTCGGGGGGCGTGGTTGGGGGCGTGGCTGTCTCGACCCTGGAAGAGAAATCTTTGTTTCCTGACTTTAATAAGAAAATATTGTAGTTGGTTATAAAAGGCACAATAAGAATTATCAGATTCACATCCAGGCAATAAAAACACTACAGATTATCATTATTCTATCCGTGTTGGTCTAATTTGTGAATGAGGCAGAGTTTCATCAAGCCTATATGGTTCAACATTTTTCTCTCAGCTGCAACACTTAAAGCACGCAGGGGTTCACGCTGCGTCTTTACGCTGATCCAGCTGCTGGATTTTAACCTCGTGCGCTGCGCGCGAGGGATACACAGTGGGGAAAATGCATAAATAAAGACTTTAAAGGGCTCCTTTACAGGGAAGAGAATGATTAATGGGTCTGAGCTGAAGCCCCTGATTCCTTAAAAAGTACGCACCTATATTACATGTAACGTAATTTTGCGCACCTGAATTCAAGCGCAAGGCAGCAGCCCACCGAAGCACCACTGGCTCTGTGTCGTTAAATACAAAAGAGCATTAAACATAGCTTTTGGTACGAGTCGAAGGACATTAAACGCAGTGATTCACGTTTTGAAGGCTGGTCGCTGACAAAAGCACCTGGCTCCGAGGGAAGGGAGGAGAGAGGCGCAGTTACAGCGTTGAGGCACTGTAACTGCGCCTTTCTCCTCCCTTCCCTCGGAGCGCACAAAATATTGTAGTTGATTATAAAAGGCACAATAAAAATTATCAGATTCACATCCAGGCAATAAAAAACACTACAGATTATCATTATTCTATCCGTGTTGGTCTAATTTGTGAATGAGGCAGAGTTTCATCAAGCCTATACGGTTCAACATTTTTCTCTCAGCTGCAACACTTAAAGCACGCAGGGGTTCACGCTGCGTCTTTACGCTGATCCAGCTGCTGGATTTTAACCTCGTGCGCTGCGCGCGAGGGATACACAGTGGGGAAAATGCATAAATAAAGACTTTAAAGGGCTCCTTTACAGGGAAGAGAATGATTAATGGGTCTGAGCTGAAGCCCCTGATTCCTTAAAAAGTACGCACCTATATTACATGTAACGTAATTTTGCGCACCTGAATTCAAGCGCAAGGCAGCAGCCCACCGAAGCACCACTGGCTCTGTGTCGTTAAATACAAAAGAGCATTAAACATAGCTTTTGGTACGAGTCGAAGGACATTAAACGCAGTGATTCACGTTTTGAAGGCTGGTCGCTGACAAAAGCACCTGGCTCCGAGGGAAGGGAGGAGAGAGGCGCAGTTACAGCGTTGAGGCACTGTAACTGCGCCTTTCTCCTCCCTTCCCTCGGAGCGCACGTAGTTAAATGCAGAATTAATAAAAACAAAACTTATAAACAGACTAATGGGCGTTTTAGACTGTATCTGGTTAGCAGATCTGTTTTCTGATCCAGCGTGCAGCCATGACTGGTTCTGAATGAAGGCTTTATTTGGGAGCTGCTCACCCCAGAAATAAGATGTGAAAGAAGCTGAACCAGCTCCACAGAAGGCGGGTCTAGACTGAGCTCTGTGAACGGATCATCCGCAGCCCAGATGGGCTTTGTTATTTTTATTTTATTTTTAATTTATTTGGTACAAAGATTTACTCGCCATGTGGCAGCTAGCCCTCTGAAATTCACTCGCCAAACGGGAAATTTACTCGCATTTGGCGAGTGGCGAGTGTTCATTTCGGACCCTGCTCACACCTAAGGACAATTTAGAGAAGCAAATTAACCTAACAGTCATGTTTTTGGACTGTGGGAGGAAGCCAGAGTACCCGGAGAGAACCCACGCATGCACAGGGAGAACATGCAAACTCCATGCAGAAAGACCCAGGGTTGAATTTGAACCCAGAACCTTCTTGCTGCAAGGCAACAGCGCTTTTCTTTACCAAGTTTATTGCATTATCACATATTTACTCATTACTGTTGGAAAGGTTTTAAGGTTTGAGCTTATTCAGATATTAAAGTGTTTTTCATATGACTGATATGTCTCTCTCTCTCTCTCTCTGTATCTTTCTTCTCACTCACGCTAGTAATCGAATCAACCGTTTCAACCATTGTCCTAATATCAGCTCCCGGGCTGATATTCACTGGACAATACCTAAAAGACAGAGTTATATTTTAAACATTAAATAACTTTAAAACATTGTGTAATTATACATGTTCACCAGCACCGCCAATGCTGCACCTGTTCTCTTTCTGGTCTTTAAATCGTAGTCTACTCATATGGTCAGAAAGCCTGTCAGAGAGACAGTGGAGTCAGGGATCTGGAAAGGTTTTAAGGTTTGAGCTTATTCAGATATTAAAGTGTTTTTTATATGACTGATATGTGTCTCTTTCTCTGTCTCTTTCTTCTCACTCTTTACTCGTACACCACCTAGTGGTAGACACAACATTCCCCCTTCACTTGAAAAGCTTGCATGAACTCATTTAGCATAAGACGGAACATCAACCTCACTTAATAGTTTGCATGTCATAAGTATAAATTTAGCTGAAATCAAAGTGGGTGGTTAATCAAACAAAACCAACCCTGTATTTTTAACACTTGGAGTTACTATGAAACAGAATTACCAAATGCAGCCATTGAAAAATAAAATCCAGGTGTTTGAAACATTTTGCACCATGAGAATTAGTTCACCTGTACCCAAAACATGTAACACACAATCATTTATGTATTCATTTACTCATTTTTTTAGCCTGTTTGAAAGTCCTTGAACCCAACACTTTTCCTTTGAACCACCAGGTCACTCTTTTCTTGTTCTGTCGTTTTACGTGGAATACCTGCAGAATATCGTTTAAGTCTGGCAGCATTCCACCTTTTATTGTCACTGAATGCATAAGTACTTCCTTCAATCTGCTTTTCAACACAGCGATGGAGTAAATCTAGATGAGCCTTTGCGAACATCAGGTTTTTTTTTACCCTCACCATATCTCCAGGTTTGATTGTTGGTGTCTTGGCTCCATGGCGCTTGTCAGTATACGGTTTAGACTTCTCTTGTTTCTGTTTAACTGTTTTTCGTATTGTAGTGCATTTTCTGCTTTTCTCTGAACCTGGAAAGACATTCACTTTTGTGTTCATCCTCCTGTTGTGCAGTAGTTCTGTGGTGTTGCTGTGTGAGTCATTTGCATCAACAAATGTGATTAATGATCTAACAGGTGGGCGTATCCCTCGCAAGCTAAAACCAACTGCCGTGGCGACATCCATAAAATGGCTAAATCCCACTGCTCTCCAAGCCAAAGACGCTGATAGAAACCTTATAGACAGCCAATACCAGAAGCCCTTTAAAATAAAGGTACTGTCACAACTGCTGGTATCGAATGTGAAATCACCTACTGACACCAGACCGAAGACCAGGCCCTAAACAGGTGTTAAACAGGCACCTGTTTATAAATCACAACAGAAAAGCTTCTGTTCTGTATGAATTCTCATGTGTTTGTTTAAAGATCCCCTTTCACTAAATCTTTTTTCACATAGATCGCAACAGATCTATGTTGTTAAACAGATCCTAAGCAAGTGTTATCTGACCTGACACAGGACAAAGAGCAGTACTTACCGGGATTACACAGTTATACCAGAAGTATGTGTCATTCATCATCATTATTATTACTACTAGATTGTCATCAATTTCAAGATGCTTCAGTTCAAAATGAAAAGGTTTCACTTTACTCATTGCTGGTTTAGCTGGACAAAGCTATCACTAAAGGACCTAGTATATGTCATTAACCCAGAATGCATTTCTATGTATGTGTAACAACATTTTATTTAAATATATTAAAATTAAACATCTGACAGTATATTTACTCTATTGTTTTTATATCTAAGATAGATATTTCTGATATAAAGTCTATTGTTATAACTAATCATGGATCCCCCATGGATTTGCAAAATAAAAAAACAGAACTACTCTAACATGCAGCCAACAGGAGCAATGTAATAGAATAAACTATTAAATAAGTTACTTCCTAAGTTTAATTTGTAGACCCAAAGAAGTATATATACTGAGAAATAAATGTTAAAATGCAACATTTTGAAACTTTATTATTGAACTAACATTACAATATAAACACAAAAGTACTGAAAATAGGTGCCGTTGAGTACCAGTATTGATATCAAGGTATTGGTACTGTATTCCTTCTATAGTGAAAGATACCCATCCCTTAAACTCTGATGTTCGCTGTAGGGGACTCACAGGTTAACTTAAAGCAATCACAATTAGAATAAACCCTTCCAAAGGCGGAAAAAAGAAAACAGACAAGAATTCTCACAAACTAGGTGGGTGAGTTTAGTGGCTACAGCAGTGTGCATAGACTGAGAACACAGATGTGTTACAGCTCAGCCTGAACAGATTAAATTAAAAAAACTTGAAATTTAACACATATCTAAACATTAGCAACAATAGAAATGCTGAAACTACCAAGTGAAGACTGTTGCATTTGATGACAACACAAACATTGTTAGCAAACTACAGCTATGTAGTTAGAATTAGTCTTCATAGCAGAGCCATGTTCTCTATTGTATGGATTATCATGTGTCTCTTTAAATTTGATGTTTATTAGCATCTATGCTATAATCTGGCTCATTTACAATCTGTACAAGAGTATATGATTGTTCATTAATGTGCACTGTCCTGATAAAATAAATAATAATAATAATAATAATAATAATAATAATGTTAGGGTAAATCTTTGTCCATATAAATCACAACAGAAAGGTGTCTGTCCTGTATGGATTCTCATGTGTTGGTTTAAATCTGCTTTATGTCTAACTATTTGTTCACATATTTATAGGCAGTGGTGGCCTAGTGGTTAGAGCATTGCTCTTGGGTCCCAGAGGTTCTGACGTCAACTCCCGCAGACTGTCCCTCTGGGTACTTGAGCAGGACCCTTAACCCCAGACTGCTCCCCAAGGGGATGGGTAAAATGCAGAAGTGAATATCTCCACTGTGAGATTGATAAAGTTCAATTATTATCACATACGAAAGGCTTCTGTCTTGAATGAATTCTCATGTGTCTGTTTAAAGATCCTCTTTCACTAAAACTTTTCCCACATAAATCACAACAGAAAGGCTTCTGTCCTGTATGAATTCTCATGTGTTTGTTTAAAGATCCCCTTTCACTAAATCTTTTTTCACATAGATCACAACAGAAAGGCTTCTGTCCTGTATGGATTCTTGTGTGTTTTTGTAAATGTGCTTTTTGGCTAAAACTTTGTCCACACAGATCACAACAGAAAGGCTTCTGTCCTGTATGGATTATCATGTGTCTGTTTAAAGATCCTCTTTGACTAAAACTTTTCCCACATAAATCACAACAGAAAGGCTTCTGTCCTGAATGGATTCTTGCATGTTTTTGTAAATGTGCTTTTTGGCTAAAACTTTGTCCACATAGATCACAACAAAAAGGCTTCTGTCCTGTATGGATTATCATGTGTTTGTTCAAATTTTCGCTTAAACTAAATCTTTGTCCACATAGATCACAACAGAAAGGCTTCTGTCCTGCATGGATTCTCATGTGCATGTTTAAATGTGCTTTTTGCCTAAAACTTTTTCCACATAGATCACAACAGAAAGGCTTTTGTCCTGTATGGATTTTCATGTGTCTTTTTAAAGTTTGTTTTTGGCTAAATATCTGTCCACACAGATCACAACAAAAAGGTTTCTCTCCTGTATGGATTCTCGTGTGTGTGTTTAAATATCCTCTCTGATTAAACCTTTGTCCACATAAATCACAACAGAAAGGCTTCTGTCCTGTATGGATTCTTATGTGTATTTGTAAATTTCCTTTTTGGCTAAACCTTTGTCCACATAGATCACAACAAAAAGGTTTCTCTCCTGTATGGATTCTCATGTGTGTGTTTAAAGCATATTTTCCAATAAATGTTTTACCGCAGTCTTGGCAGCTAAGCTTCACTCCTGTCTGGACTTTCCTTCGTGAGTCCACATTTTTTTTCTCTTTAGAGCACTTCTTATGTCCAGAGTCTGACAAGTCTTTCAGCCCAGAGAGAGGGTGTTCTACATCACTGTCCTCTTCATCCTTCTCAGTGTCTTCAGTCTCCAAAGAAATGGAAGCATCTCCATGATCTTGTATCCTGACGGATTCTTCTCCATCATTCTCCTTTGGAAGCTCTCTGCCTTTAATTTGGTCTGGATAAAGCTGTGAGAGCAGCAGAGACTCTTCATCATCCAGAGTCTTTATGGGAGCAGCGACTGGAAACCTGATAGTATTAATCACCTCCTTCCTATGGAGCTGCTCTCCTTGCAGACTGATGTAGACTCCATTCTCTTCCTCCTTTATGTGAGGGGGACTTGGCTCATGCAGGTTAGCATGAGGTCTTTGGTCTAAAGACGTTTCTTCTTTAATAATCCGCTTTTGAGCAACATCTGCAGTAAACATTGAAAACACATAGAAATTAGAAAGGATTTTGATTTCAGTCTGAACTGAGGCACATTTTAATAAACATATAGTTAAGTAATTCAGTTAGATTTAATTCTATGATTTAGCCACAACTTTTTGTGAGAATTTGTTAACCTCTTTTCTGAATACGTAATGTATTGACTACTGATGAAAGAACAATTTCACTCGGTATAACAAAAAGAGTTTCTAAACAGGATTACCAAGTACAGCTTTAAAGGTCGCTTTATGCTCGATGCTTTCTGCTTGGGAAAAAAAATAAAAAATAAAAATCACCCTCTTTTCCGCTCGGTCAGTGTCACAGTGATGCATTTAGGTACTGAAACATGGTACTGTTAGATTTTTAAGTGAATCGTTACGCAGTAGTGCAGACAGGATTCGGTCGGGGCCTTTTGTAAGAGATTATGAGATTACCGAGACTGGAAAGCAAAGTTGGTTGTCATGGAAATTACAGATAAACGGACTCTGAAGGCAAAGAGTCTGACATACTTGGACAGGAAAGAAGGACACGTCTGCATTACAGCCTGATCTTCTCCACCAATATGATGAAAAGAGCACTGATATACTGTTACATGCTCCTAAATGGGTGTACATGATCTATCCTATTTAATGTCTGTGTGAGAGAACAAACGGGGTTCTCAGCTACCGGTTGCGTTGTGTTGTTATGAGAATCCAGTAATGAAGCTGTAGACATCCCTCTGCCTTTTAGATTAAATAAGGTAAAATATAGTTAGGGCTTTAAGAGCTTTTTATTACTACAGAACTCTACAATAGAAACATGACATTATCAGATAAAAGATCCTAAGGCGGCCGTGAACAGGTCAATTATTTAACAAATGGTATTTGCGCCTGGTACAGAGTGGTGTTTTGTTTTGAATTTTTGATTCTGCAGAAGAGATGGCATCACAGAAGCAGCTGTGCAGCAACAAAATAAGGTACGATTTCCTCTTTTTTTGGGGGGATTTTTTGCGGCTTCTAGTGGCTCGCTTTTATTGACAGTAGACTGACAGGAAAGGGGCGGAAGAAGGGGAGAGACATGCGGGATAGGACCACGGGTTGGATTCGAACCCGGGTCGTCCGCAATGAGGAGTAAAGGCCTACCCGTAGCTACCCGCTCTGCCACGAGTGCGCCCCGACATTTCCTCTTTTTTTAATTAAATCTCTCTGAGTTGTGATGTCAGATCCTAAGAGGACAGAATTTTTGTAACTTTTAAGGGCAGAAGAATGTTTCAGGATGATTGTTTGCAAACGAATTGGGGTTTGCACGTCATTAATTGAGTCCCTGAGGCGTCCCTAAGACGCTTAGGAAGCTCCCAGCCAGATCGTGGGATATGTGTTTTAGGGGAAGAAACGGATATACGTTTGTCAAGATCAGCTAGAAACAAACTAATGGAAATAAACGAAGCATGCCCGTCCTACAGTCTGGTGTAACTGCGGCGCTTTACATAATAAAGAACTATATAATTCGGCAGTCGAACCATTTCAAAAATTAAAACCCACAGATCTGTGTGAAAACAGTGTGAAAAAAGGTCTGTGTGTGTGAGACTTTGTCTGAATGTCTCGTTTGTATGCGACTAAAATCTCTGTGTGACATGATTCAGTTTATTATTGTATGGGAGGGATGGGGGGTTACAGTCCTTATAGTTGTGTCAGGAGGCGTTCAGGAGCGATTAACAACACGTGGCATTATGCCTCTTTGAAAAGTGATTACTTTGGTCTTTTACATGCAAATTCTAATAATAAATTCCCTGTGTGTGGAATTGTGCTGTGTACATTGTGGTGTATTACTGATGTAAGCGGAACCGGTGGTCCGCATAAATGTTGTGTGATTAGCTGGGCTAGCATACTACTAGGCATGTCTTAAACTTAGGTTATTTCTTTAGCATTTATTTGCACAATTATTTAAATTAACATCTTTGATTCTGTTGAGAAAACATGTTCCATGTTAAGATTGAAAGGTGAGTTGTTCATGTTAAGGAAATATTTTTCATGCCTTAATTATTTCTCTTTTTTTTTAATCACTGTGGTATTGAGTATTTTCCTGGGTATCAAATATCAACTTTAAAGAAGTCCAGTCAAAATCAGAATTCAAACTGCTGAAAGTACTTTAAATATAAAATTATTACATACTGTTCAATAAAGCCCATGGTAGATGATGAATCGGAAAGGTGAAAAAACTAATGTTTTTTCAACTTTTACCCGATGTATTGGAACCTCGCTGCTGGTGAAGATTCTCAGTCATCCAGGTCATGGTCATTCCAAAAAAAAAGTAAAAAACAAAGCAAATGGACTTGTTTTCCGTAGTTGAAGACGTTTTGCTTCCTCTCCAGGAAGCTTTCTTTAAGCCAAGCCAATAACGACCCTAACGACTCCTCGTTACAGAGGAGTGGACCACTTTTGGTCCAATCTGCTGGCTTAATGACTTTAACAACCGCCCATTACTGAGGGGTGGACCTGTTTCTGTTGAATGGCGTACCGCGCACGTGACGTCACCGTCTCAAGAGCAACGCCCCTTTTGCCGCTTAGGTAGGGCATACAGGTAGAGAACGCCCGTAGCAACCAACAGAACCAGCGATATGACCGACTTTGCAGCCGTTAAACTTTCCCAAGACGATGTCCCAGGCGCACGGATTACTGGTCGAACTGTCGAAGAACACACCAACCTTCAGCTCAAACGATGGCTTGAGTGTCGAGGGCTTAAAAAAACAGAAAACGGGCCGACTTGATCGAACGGTAAGCTTTGTTTTTTTTTCCTGCGCGGCGGTCATGGCGTCGTCGGCCGTTTTTTTGTTTGCAATCACCGTCCAGGGATCAGTATATGTTTAATGTTTGTCTTATTTGAAATGTTTTTGAGTAGGCTATCATGGTAGCAGGGTATCATGTTAGCGCCTGCTACCATGATAGCCTCTATGCTGTCATGGTAGCAGGCGCTACTTTATTAACATGTCGGCCACCAAAATACTCTTACCTGTTCACTACTTGATGTCGCTGGAATTGGGTCAGGATGTTCTTCGGTTGTGCCCTTTCCTCCGACAAAATGCTTGCTACATATGTATGTGAATTTGGTAACTTTTTCCGGGTTGAACTGTTGTGTAGGCCGACCGCACCGGTCCCAGCGCACACATTTGCGGCCGATCAGCGTAACTCGAGTCGCTGTTGCACGTTCCATAGCAACAATGTTTAAAAACCATGGTCTTAGATTTGGAAAAAGCAGTCGTTTACCGAGTAAAACCTAGGGTAACGCACGTCTCTTTTACAGCGAAACAGCGGCGGACTATGCAAGCTTGCCCTACTGCGTACCACGTGATGTGACGTCATCGTGACGTTACGTTTCTAAAAAATAGCTCGCTCGCGGTACGCCATTGAGAAAGCTTCCTGGAGAGGAAGTGAAACGTCTTCTACTACGGAAAACAAGTCCAAGTGCCTTGTTTTTTTACCTTTCTTTGGATTGGAACATCTAACTGCCATGCACATGAGCATTGTTGCTTCAGCAATAGCTCTCGCGAATTTCAATGGTGAAGTCCTCTGGAAATCCGAAATAATTGTTGCTGATCGCAGCTGTGTACAACAGCTCCTAATGAGTTTGCTTGGAAAGCGCAGAGAACTGCCGTCGGCTCTCCGCGATGTTACGTCACAGGATGTGATGTCAGGCGGCCATTACTGCCCATATTTGGGCAGTAATGGCCGGCCCCATACACAGTGATCCAGACGACAATTTATTCTTTCATTTTCTTATTGATTAACGCTAAATTCATTAAATAACCACAAACGTATTAGTTTTAGTTATAGCTAATGATCCACTGATTTTTCCTTGTTGACCGGACTTCCCCTTTAAAATTCTAATATCATGGCAACCCTAGAGGAGACCTGCTCCGTTTTCACATCCCAAATGTATAACCTGCAAAGCTGCCGGTGATTCCACTCTGGATTACAAAGCAGGATATAAACAAAACGTAGGTGCAATTTATAATTTCATCATTCTTTCTGGAACTATTGCATTAAAATAATTACCTGATTACCGCTCGTTTAAAATTATTTATTCGCCTTGTTCAATGCGTTGTCCTCTCATTTCTGTCGTTTTGGTAAAATTAGATGTATGCTGTGTGGATTCAGTCAAAGTACAAGCATTAACACGTTACTTAATAAAACTATAATAACCAGCTATGTCACTAAAATGTTATTGTCATATAAAATATGTTAAGATTTGTTGTTTTCTCACAGACCGGCAGACGCTAGCATTAACAATCGATCTTAGTCTCCTACAAAGACTTGAGCATACTGTAGGGATTAAGGGAAAAGCATTAGGCTGGTTTAAATCTTATCTGTCGGACAGATTCCAGTTTGTTCATGTTAATAATAAATCTTCCTCAAACTCTAGGGTCACCTGTGGAGTACCACAGGGGTCAGTCCTTGGACCAATTCTCTTTACTATATATATGCTTCCGATCGGCAAAATTATCAGACAGTATGGGATTAATTTCCACTGTTATGCTGAAGATACTCAGCTATATTTATCCATAAATCCTGATGAATCCAATCAGTTACTTCGACTGCAGTCATGTCTTGATGACATCAAAAAATAAACTTCTTAATCTGGATGGCATTAACTTGGCCTCTGGTTATAAAGTAAAAAAATCTTGGTGCTATTTTTGATCAAGACATATCATTTGAATCCCATATTAAACAGGTTTCCAGAGTTTCCTTTTTTCTCTTCTGGAATATCGCCAAAATTAGAAACATTCTGTCCAGGAGTGATGCGTTTTGAAAAACCAACACCGCCTGCTCTTTCCTGTCTGGCTAGCTCAGCTACTGCGCCGCGATGCGCTGGTCTCAGGACGGAAGGAGAACTAGAGAGGACAGTCCAGTGTTGCCCATTTAGCGTCTTTGTTGCTATAGCAACTATTCAGACTCCTGTAGCAATTTCTTTCAAAAAGCGACAAGCAGCAACGACTTTTAGTGACTTCTTTTGTTTTAATACAGACTTTAGAGAAAGAACAGCCGTTCTGGAGTCACTGTATGGACCTTACCAAGCTCCGCCCACAACTGACTTTAAAAATCTGAAGTCTCACAAACAAAGCCTCGCGGCGCTTTAATTCTATGGAAGTTTCTATGTAAACACGGCGTCTTCCACTTGGACTGATTCTTTGCGGAGTATTCCCGACTCGATTAGTGCGTCGTTTCTGCCTGATTTTGAACAAATATCATCTACAACAATGGACAGAGGAACTAACAAGTTCATGTCATCATTTTTGGATGAGTTAAAGGTATTTGAGCCACGCGATGCCTCCAAAGTTGTGCACGTCTCACCAAAATGCTTTCGGTCGATGAGGAAAACGGCAGACCCTCACACCCTCAGCATTAAAATAGATGTGGACAAGATAACTGATGCCTATTGTTCTTGCAAGGCTGGGTAAGTTGTGCATTCATCGTTTTGTCTGTTACTTTTGAAATTAGTGGATAATTCCTGTGGTTTGTTGGCAAATGTTTGTGTGGCTAGCCTGATACGCTGTACTTGGTGCTAGAGTGGCTAACACGAGGAACAGTTTCGTCCAAAGCCTTTTCTGCTAAAATAAAATATTTAGTGTATGTCAGATACTTTGCTGTCCTGCCTACTTGCACTTTCCGATGCTCTTTTTCGTGCGCGCCTAGCTGTATGCACTCGCGCTCCGTCTGCTGGTGTCTGATAAGGATGGGACGCTGTTGGCCCATCCCCGCCGACAAAATGCTAATAAATAAATAAATAAAAAGCAATAAGTATTATTGCTTTGCTTTAAGTATTAAAGCAAAGCAATAATACTTACACCAGCACACACTCCCTTGTTCTTGTTGATCCTACGAAGGTTGAGCTGCTCATGTGGTCGTGCACAAGCTTTGATCCAAGCCCGGCATTCTGCTCCTGATTTTGGAAATCTGTGAATTTTCCGACCACAAATACGATCAGGATATCTGACATCACCAGTACAGATACCCCACTGGCAATGGAGAACCATTATTTTTCGATTGTTGATTCGAAAACTTTATGCCGGTATGCTAGTACAGTAGTAGTCTAGCACTACATTAGCTTGTGTTTGTGAGACTTCTTCGCACGTTGTAGCCACTCTATGACGTAGAATGGGCATCAGCCAATGAAAAGCGGCCCCTCTGGTAAGGTCCATTGAGGCAGCAGCGAGAGCTGATATGAGGGTTTATTTTTACCTCAGCGCTGTCTCACAGGCACACCACACCTGCTGCTGCCTCGTCACGTAAATATAGTTTTTAAAGTAGTCTTTTTTGTTTCTGAAACTATTGCACTAAAATAATTCCCTGAATTTGATTCACACACAGCTTCAATCACTTATTCACCTCGTTCACTTTCTGTGCCTCTGATAACTGTTTTTTTTGGTACAGTGGTTTTGAGTAGTGTGGACTCAGGCAATGTAATAAAACTCAAATCATTTTGTTAAGGTAATTTTTAGTTCCAAAGACATTTAATCGCAGTTTTTAATAACTGTTTTGTCTTTTTAAAATCTCCCCTACAATTTGGCTCCCAAATATTAGATGATGGCATCAACCCCCCCAAAATAAAACACCATGGTTTAAAGAAATCCCAGAGGAAACCCTGAAATCCTTACAGTTGATAGGAGCAGCAGTTAATGGAAAGCTGGTATCAGTCTCCTCCTTCACCAGGAGCTGCTCTCCTTCCTGACGGGCCCCGGGTTCCTCCTGTTCCTCCTTTATGTGGAGGGGCTCTGACTCCTGCTGCTCCCCCTCAGGACTCTGTTCTTCAGGAGCCTCTTCTTTAACATCTGCAGCCAACACTGAAACACATTACATGCTTTATGAACAACTAGATCTTTAAAATGTTACAACGATGGGAAAAGATTCAATTTAGAGAAAAAGAAGATTTGATCAGCAGAGAAAACTGAACCTGAGGAACTGACAGTTTCACCCTAAAGATGACCACTGGTATCTTTACTGTCATTCTGTTGTGGAAATTCAATGCAGTTACTCTGTTAAAACGTTCTATAAATGCTAAATGCTGCCTCTGTTATCCATCCATTCATCCATCTTCTAACATGTCTATCATTGTGGGGTTGTGAGGGGTGCTGGTGTCTATCTCCAGCTGTCAATGGGGGAGAGGCGGGTTCACCCTGGACAGGTCACCAGTCCATCACAGGGCAACACAGAGACAAACACAACATACAACCATTCACACACACTCTCACACCTAAGGGAGATGGAATTAGAGGTGGAAATAGATCACTGTTTCAGAATTAAAAGGACATGTTTTAATATACAGGGATGTAAATATCACATACAATCACATCACATGTTGGGGTGGGTGATGCTAAAAATTTTTTAACTTAGATTTCCATCATTATCAAAGAATACAGTTTTTTCCAGCAGCCAGCTTCTGTCTCTCAGTTATCCATCTGTTTCTTTTTATGTTTCTGTCTCTATCATGTATCTTTATACATGTTTACAATATTGAAGGCTATCTGCCTTTCTTCCTTCCTACTTATGAATGAAAATCTCTTTAAATTTAGATCTGCCAGAGTTTAGAATGTTTTATAGTGTAACTTAATAAAATGTAAAACTTTTTACATTTGGGCTTCTGATCCATTCTGGGGTCTATCTAGCAACAAAAATGCCTTTTCCAAGAATAAACTCCCCTTCTTATTTCATTTGGTAATAAATGACCATAGAACTGTTTGCGTGTGGAGAATGTGCTATATTTGGCTTAATATTTATAATAATCGACAGATGTTTGATAATCATCATCATCATATTTGTATTAAGCAAATGTTCTCAGTATATTGAAGTAATCAGGGCACCACATGAAATAAACAAATGCGTACTTTTTCTGTTACAACAGAATAAAGATGCATTTATCTAGTTGAATATGATTATGGTAACACTGCACTGTTAACAAATATACAAGATAAATTAAATAGTTAAAAAACGGATTGAAATTAGTGGTTTAAATCAAAAACATGCATCAAAGCAAAGACATGAAATACGACTTAAATCTTTGAAGAGAAATGCACCCTTTGTAGCTCTTTTGTTGGTCAATTATTGAATAATTTTAAACTATTTTGTGCCGTTTTATGGCACACAAATGTATATTTTAGCTACTTTTTGGCCCAGTATCTATTTTATTGACTAATTTATTTATTCTGTATGTATCCTGAATTATGGCAGCATTGGCCGTCCATAGAGAGCCACAAGAAAACATGCGATGCTCTTTCTAGAAAAATATAAACAAAAAGGCGTTGTTCTGAGGAACTTTTCCAGGCAGACCGACAAAAACCTGATTTTTAAGGGTGCTACACATAGACATTATATAAGAGTAGACCCAGCATTGACTGTCGCGGCGCAGGAATTACGGCTGCCATCTTTTTTTGCACATTTTAGCATCATTGTAGCTCATATATTCAACACATTTGCATTTCTTTGCACATTTTTGCATCATTGCAGCTCATATAGCATTAAAAATGCTATTGGACTCCTAGTCTTAAAATTGCACAAACAAATGCATTCATGCACAAATGCCCTTGCACAATCCAATCTGTACATAAATGTCTCTTTTTTGTTACATTTCAACTGTTTGTATACTGTATATTTAAAATCTACTGTTTACTTCTAAATCTCTGCCGCACCAAAAACTGTAATTTAACTGTAATAGAAGAATTATAAACATGTATGAGTGGCTGTGTTTTGAAGCATACATACATCCTGTCAGAATATTCTATTACTTTTAACCCCACTAAGATTATTTAAACGCACTGGACCATTTGTTATAATAGCTATAGCTTTAAAGTTTTAGGCAAAAAAAGTGAAAATTAGTTCAATATTCAACGAGTTATAGTTGCTTAGAATTGATTCTGCCTGGTCAACACATTACACTGAGCTGAGCTGTCGACCGCCCCAAGATGGCGCCCCCAAATCCCATCAGTGCACGTGGGCAAAAGTGGGTCTACTCATAGACATAATAGGGGGTTTTCACTGACGTCACTGGCCAACTTCCGGTCCGCCATATTGGGTGGTACACTTCCTTATCTCTAGTTGTCGTACACGTATTATCGTATCGCGAATGGATAAGTACGCCAGCACGCTAGAGCGACCAGATAAGGACGTATATCTGAGGAAATGTTCCGTGATCGACCATATGGACCCCTATGCCCTCCACGGTGCCTTGTTTAGCCGTAATCCAGATGATTGGCCAAATGTAGAGCACGGCGACATCGTGCATTACCTGGTGTTCAGTGAAAACCCTCTGCACACTCTTGAGGAAATGAGAGCTTACAAGGGTCTAGAGGCTCACAACCAGTTCACATCTGGTTATGTACATCAAGGAAATCGCCATCATACGTGGACGGGTGAGTTTTAATAAGATGGTAAAAATGTAAACAATCCGACGCAAATGTGTCGCATGCTTCTGCGGTGGCTGACGGCCGGCGGTGCGCGAAGGCGCTTGGCTGCAGGGCTGATCGACGCCGCTCGCGGCTTTAATTATTTAAGCAGAACAATGACCAGTGCAAAATTAAGTTGTATTTACCGTATTTACGCCGGTAGGCGCCGGTAGGAGCTGCAGATCATAAAGCCAGCAAACAGTGGGAACACAGTAACTCGTTCAAAGGTAAGCTGTGCTCAGACGGGCTCTGGCACATGCTAAGTTAGTAGCTGCTAACCGTTAGTGCTAACAACCACTCACGCATGCAATGTACTTTTAACTAGCTGCTATGTGTTTCAAACGTTTAGAACACACTCTCATTGACATCGGGATACTGTGGAAAGTTATGTTCGGTCGTCTTACAGCCGCGATCCAAGCGAGCCGACGACTCTTTGTTTTCTTATCTCTTGTTCTCCGTGGTTGCGCCTCCAGGCAGGAAAGCGGTGGAAAATGAATCCGTTTCTATGTTTTTCCCATGGCGTCATGTGTTGCGCTGTTACAGCCCACAATACAGCAACGGTTTACCATGGTTGAAATCAAGTTAAGGTGAAATTAATTAAATTAAAACACGGCTGAGAGAGGGAGTACAGTACGCGGTAGTAATAGGCAGTAGAGGCGGCGGAGGCAGTCAACATGGCAGCCGCGGAAAGTAATAAGTCATAACGCCTAAGCCCTATTATTAATATATTCTTCTTACATGTTTTAAATACTTAACAGTTAATTACCTGTGACAAAGTGAGCACCGCAGACTCTGGCGTATTCCAGCTTAACACCGTCCAAATCGGACCTGGATATCCGTGTCAGCCATAGGTGACGGCGTTGTTCAGATAGCTGTTTTGTTTTTTCACACTGATCACGATTACGGCTGGTAGGCGATAGAAAGAGCGTTGATCTCCACCTCCACGGGCCGTGCAACCAACCATTAAACACGTTTTCCCCATTGTTCACTTCCGATACTGCCTAAGGCGTCATACAATGCAGGTCAACGGTGCGAAACGACTGCCACCCAATATGGCGGACGCGCTGAGTAGTCACGTGAGCGTGACGTCAGCTGAAAACCCCCTATATAAGAGTAGACGCGTCGTTGGGCGGGTTCTGCCTATGCTGCGATGCGTCAGAGCGTCCGCCATCTTAAATGTGGCAAATCTGCAGTTACTCAGTCACTTAAACAGTATCAGAGGGACTTTAATCTCTGAATATACTTTGTATTCGTAGTATTTTTTTGTAATATTACAAGTTTATTTTCGTATCCCTTTAACTTCATTCTCCTGAATTTATTCTCCTAAAGAATAAAAATATTTAAAATAATCTAACCTGGCCCTATTACTCCAGGAGTGAAATAATTCTGCAAACTGTGATTATTCTGGAAATGTTCCCCCTTAATTCTCATAATATGATGTTTTTATCATAACATTATCACTTTTGTGTTTGTTTTTTTTTTTTTACTTTATTGACCTAGGACTTTTTTTCCTCATATTATTAATTTTACCTCTTTAATACTAACCCAAAAAGTCTGTTCCTAAAGGTTCACATGTGACACGATTTTATGAAATAATGAAGACCACAATGTTTAGATTTAACAAATTGATCCTTATATTCATAATACGTAAACACACA
This sequence comes from Fundulus diaphanus, assembly GCA_037039145.1. NCBI lineage: Eukaryota > Metazoa > Chordata > Actinopteri > Cyprinodontiformes > Fundulidae > Fundulus > Fundulus diaphanus. The sequence continues at coordinate 51,061,282 of CM073131.1, forward strand.
AATATTGAAATATATATATATATATATATATATATATATATATGTGTGTGTGTGTGTGTGTGTGTGTATTTATTGCAGCACAGGAATGAGGCATCTTCTCCGATCCACGTTTCTGCCACATACAATATGGCGGTGACGTTGACGTGCGAAGCTGCACCCTATGACGCGTCTACGTATATATTGCTGTGGGTCTACTCATGTCTATGGTGCTACATGCTAAACTAGCATTAGCACCTCCTATGCTACATGTTAAGCTAGCATTACCACCTCTATCTACATGCTAAGCTAGCATTAGCGCCTCTATGCTACATGCTAAGCTAGCATTAGCGCCTCTATGCTACATGCTAAGCTAGCATTAGCACCTCCTATGCAGAGCTGCAGGCTTAGCCAGTTTTCTGGGGGAAACTCTGCAACAATGAAGAGGAGGAATCCATCAGCTGCTGAAAACGGCTCCTAAACTTTAGCTCCATCCACACAGTTAGCATGAAGAAGGAAATCCCCAAACCTAATCGGTCCTGCAGAACTCTGGGCTGGAAAACATCCCCCATCATCGGTGTCTCCTCTGCTGCGTCCTGCCGCTCTTTGAGCTCCTGCTTCCCTCCAGTTTCTCCGTTGTGCCTCCAGCTGCTGGACTTCTTTCCAGACTTCATCACCTGCTGCAGCTGCTGCTCTCTTTCAGCTTCTGGACTCACAGCAGAACAACAAAGAACCAGGAGGATCAACGTGGCTGCGCGACATCATAGACATCATATACGTAGACTCGTCGTTGGGCGGGTTCTGCCTATGCTGGGATGCGTCAGAGCGTCCGCCATGTTAAATGTGGCAAATCTGCAGTTACTCAGTCACTTAAACAGTATCAGAGGGACTTTAATCTCAGAATATACTTTGTATTCATAACATTTTTATTTTTGTAATATTACAAGTTTATTTTCGTATCCCTTTAGCTTCATTCTCCTGAATTTATTCTCGTAAAGAATAAAAATAATTAAAATAATCTAACCTGGTCCTATTACTCCAGGAGTGAAATAATTCTTTTTTTTACTTTATTGTCCTAGGTCTCATATTATTAATTTTACCTCTTTAATACTCCCCCAAAAAGTCTGTTCCTAAAGTTTCACATGTGACCCGGTTTTATGAAATAATGAAGACCACAATGTTTAGATTTAACAAATTCATCCTTATATTCATAACACACACACACACACACACACACACACACACACACACACACACACACACACACACACACACACACACACACACATATATATATATATATATATATATATATATATATATATATATATATATATATATATATATATATATATATAGACCCAATCTATATCTATATCTATATATCTATATCTATCTATCTATATCTATATCTATATATATATATATATATATATATATATATATATATATATATATATATATATATATATATATATATATAATCAACTGGTTCCCTTATATAGGACATTTTTCACCAATCTGTATAATATGATTGAATTTGACTTTGTAAAGTGCCTCGAGATGACATGTTTCATGAATTGGCGTCTCCCCCTGAAATGTTTGTGATGTATGTGATGGCGGTTGTACTGAAACAGTAATTTCCCTCTGGGATTATTAAAGTATTTCTGATTCTGATTCTGATCATATGTTACGATCACACTACTGTGATTGCCTGTTTGCACACTTTTATTCTCAGGAATATCAACCTGAACATTTTTGTAAATGAAGCATCCAAGTCACTGCAGAAATTCTACCTCATTACCTGTGATTCATGAAGGATGGACTAATCTATGTAACAGGGCTCATATCACTCTCTACATGGGCGTAAAGGACGGGGGCATGAGTGGGACATGTCCCCCCACCTTTCAAATCTGTGCCCTTTGTCCTCCCACTTTTTTTCAGCTACTATGACATTTTAATCATTTACTTACATGTGTTGAAGTGTATTCCAAGTCGAGCAAACTTTTTTTAATCTTTTGCATGTTCTAATGTGGAAAAAACTGTAAATATTAAGGCTGTTGTACATTGGTGTCATGTTACTTGCTAATTTTTGTTTCTGTTTTTTGTGCACCCTAAGCCGGTCTGCCTCAAAGGTAATTTCACCATGGTAACACATGGTAACAATCATATCTTCAGCAGAGAGGGACCGAGTTTGCTGGGCGAAAACGGGCAGACCAGTAGAGCTGTCCCTTTAGTTTCAACCATTTGCAGCTTCACAGCATAGGCAGGATTGCTGCAAAGTCAACAAAAGAATAACAGCGACTGTCCACTGTGGCTCCACCGTCATCAAAGAGGGATTGCTGCTAGTCAATGACTCGATGTAACCTGCGGGGTTTCCTAAGATGGAAAACTTTTAAATTCTCTTAGCCTTGAGATAATTTGCTATGAATTGGTGGTCTATAAATAAACTGAATAGAAATGAATAAATCAACCCTTATTGGAAAAAACGGATGCCAAGTGACCATTCAGCTGTGGACTTTCAGCTGCCAGACATAAATCTGAACAAAAGACTTTGGTTAGATTTAAATATTGTGGCCATCATACATCACAGAACTTTAGGCTGTTCCACATCAAGAATAAGTCAACAGAGGCTGTTTCTGCTACCGGTGATATATCTTCCTTTCCTGAGCACCATTTTCTAATTCCTTTCCTATGACATCCAGTGGATAATGTTTGACGCCCCCTATCTGTGCTATTTGTAAGCAATGTTAGAAAACATGTTGACACATAACAACTAGATGATGGAGGTAATGGTGCTGATTAAAATGATGAAAAGATAATTGGATAAATTCTTTCAGCAAAAGTCACCCCAGTCTACATTAAAAATCTCTGGTGTGTGTTAGCTGCTGATCCATTCTCACCAAAAGTCCTGATAATTCTGTCGGGACATTTTAAGAGCTGTAAAGAAATAAAACCAATTTTCTTTTTAAGATTTTCAAACTGGTCTGAGTTAATACTAAAATATCTGAATTTTAAACATGTGGTATTGAATCATCTTTGGACATTTTATTAAATCGCGAGGTTAAACTTGCTTTTCAGCACCATGGACAGCAGCCCCACACATCAGATGAAGGAAGAAAAAAGAAAAAGAAGAAAGCAGCTTCTTTTAAAGTTTCCGGGTTAATATGTTGGTCTTTCTAAGTTTCAGGGTCTCGGTAAGGACTGAAGATAATATCACTCTCTCACTCCGCTAACAGCCGTCCCTCCGTCGTCTCCAGACTGTCTGCACCTTGCTGGTCCTACTAGGATCTGGTTCTCCTGTCTCTTTCTCCCCAGTCCCTGCAGAACCACCTGGGAGCTGTTCTAACATGAAGCTGCATTGTTTTTAAGTAATCGTTGCAGGGATGTTGTGTTTCAGACCTGGAGGTTCTGTTCAATCTTTAACCAGCTGTGTGTACCTTAATGAGGTTCTTTCCAGTCCCAGAACCAGACCCAGCAGAATCCCATCCTGCTCTGGGGATTTCAGACCTGCTGATGGGTTTCACGGCTGAGTTTATATCCGAGAGGCATCTGCTGTTTGAAACGATACAATGAAACTTCATCTCTACTGTGGGTCTGCATACCTCTGCATTTTTGGGTCAATAAATGATTATTTACCTCAAAACCAGCGACTTTCAATAATTATTCTCATTAAAACAGTTATTTAAAGAACATATAATTTTTGGTAGATTTAGCAAATGAAAAAAACTTATTTCAGAGTCTCTAAATATCCTCTGAATGTTTTGCAGTGACGACTCTTTGTATGGGTTTCATCAGAGCGAGAAAAGCTGGAAAGTTCACACCTCAGCGAGTGTCATCATGTGTGAAGTTGATTTGCTTATTCCAACTAGGGAGATTTTACAGGAGAAGTTCTGTCCTGCAGCATGAAAATGGGTGATTTTATCAAAATTATGTATTTTATCAGTTTTATTTGTGTTTTTTTTCTTTATTCATTAAAATATGAAATCACTCTGAAAGTTCGCTGAAAGTAGTGAAATCCTCAGAGAGGTTGAAGCTGAGTCCTGTTATGGAGTCGAGCTGGTCAGCTGAAGAGAGCCTTAGAGCAAAGAGTTTTATTCAGGATGAACAGGCATCACTCCAGACTTTAATAGCTTTAGAGGTCTGACCATTCCCATCTGTCTCTGGGTTAAAGTGATGATCTGTCTGCGGTCTGGTCCACGTCTCCGAGGAGGACAGGTGGAGGTAGGCGAGTTCATGAAGTGGCTGGATGGATGTTTTACTCACCACCTCCTTCATGTCTTCACTTCCTATTCTACGTTTTGGTGCTGCACTCTGAACAGTTTCCAACCGTCTCCATGGACTGGAGCTGGTCCGGATGACGGTTGCTACTGTTTTCTTTGCTATTTTAGATAGGTTCGTCTAGGCCAGCTTCAAAATAAATTATTTAGCAGAATTAAACATCTTCTATTGAGACACAACTTCAGGAACTTTCATTTTACTCTCTTCATGTTGGTTGAATTTAGATGTATGTAAACATGTAGCAACAGAAGACTTAAAAAACTGTCTTGTTTTGCTAGTTGCTTTAAACAGAAGAAACTGTTTTGCAAAAGTGAGCGGATCTGTTTGTCCACTTTTGAATCCAAGTCTCTATTTTCTCCCAGATTTGTTAGATTCTGCCTATGTACCATTGAGGGAACCACATTTAATAAGCGTGTTGCATTAGGTACCATTAGGTTCTTTTAGGCCTACATAAAATAACCTCTCTTTTGCTTTCATTGGACCTAAAACAAGTCAGCGCCATCGGATATTTAACAAAACTATCGGCACATCTTGTTAAAATGAAAGACATTTTGCCCAATAGACTCGCTGTTATTATGAACACACTCACTGAGACTGTAAGGCAATCATCAACATAAGTATGCTAAAAGATGCTTTAGTACTACATAATCTAAGTTTGCGGGATGACTATATGAAGAAAATAAGTATAAATGCCCCCAAGAACGGACCCTTGAGGAACTCCACGTTTAATTGTCATGGACTCTAAGAAGACTGCACGTGTCAAATGTTGTAAATCTGTTTTTTTCTTATAAATACATTAACATTTTACATACAACAAATAAATGTATGGTTCAGTGTTTCATAGAACACAGAGGAAGGACTTTTAACAGTATGTCTAGCTCATGGACAGCAGGTGACACTCTAATCCATGAAACACAAACATCCAGAAGAACATTGTATTTGCATTCACACATAATTTTTTGAGGTGGTGTCAGTCTTTACATCCGGCCTCCGTTCAGACTTTGTGGGTGGGGAGTTTTCCACTGAGAAAGTCATGTTGTTTTCTGTGAAAAAAGTTATAGAATGTTTTAAAACAGCAACACTCCACTTGGATGTAATTATGAGTCAAAGGTTTCTTCTTTGATTGTAAAAAATAAGTGTACGTTTAATGTGTTACCTGGAGATCTAGGTTGGTATAAAGACACCATGAGGATGGTGCAGATGAAGTATGGACAGAACACCACCAGGTGGCGCACCACTATAGCGATAAGTTGGACTGGACTTGAGGCAGAGGGAGGGGCTCTGGAGATGGGAGCGATTATTGGTTGTTTGGCTGGGAAAACATAAACAAAACACATTTTTAATTTATACCATGAAGCTTTAACTAAGTCTGCATTTTAAGTGACTGTTTATTCAGTTGGACTAATTCATTCAATTTAGTTTATTAATCTAAAGCCACATTCAGAACAACTGTCATCTTTAAAAAATCAGTTCAAGTGAATCACCCAGTGGTCAAAAAGTTTCCTCTTTAAGGAAACCCAGCAGATTGCATTGAGTCTTGACAAGCAGCATTTACTCCTGCATGAGCATGGAGCCACAGGGGACGATTACGTCATCTTTGACTTTGCTGTAATCCCTGATACTAAGCATGCATAGAGCAACACTGAGGAGGAAAACTCCAGCAGAGCCAGGCTCAGTGTGAACAAGCATCTCTCACTGAAAGGGCACATAAGTACAGATCCTCTAAGATATTGAGCGAGAAAAACACGAGACCCTTTTTAGCGACATCTGAAAAAATAACTCCTCTAAATAGACCTAATTTCCAAGATGTTTTTCTCTGTGAACCACGCACCATCAGCTGTGTCCTTAGAGAAGGTACAACAAGTGCATAAACATGATAAGCCCAGTGGCCCACAACAGCCAAGATAAAGATTGGTAAGAAAATTAATAAAAAAGTGACTTCGCCACCATCCCAGGAGGATTTGCCCTAAATCTCAACAGGCCAAAAAGACCACCAAATTTCCCCAGCAAGGAACCCAAAACCTCCCACCCCCAGACAAACAAAGCCCAGACTGCACCCACCTCCCGTCTCTCTCCGCTCAGCCCAGATGCCCCGTTCCTGGATTTCACCAACAATATAAAAGATGTTTTTAAGATTGGCTTACAGCTGACGCCTTTTCTGCACAGCCACCCTGATAACCGGTTTCCTAACCTATTTTCTACACATATTGTTTGATTTGACTCAGATAATAAACACGTCCCTTCTGTCAGGTGTTTTCCCCCAGTCCCTAAAAACAGCAAATATCAAACCACTGCTGAAAAAGAACAATTTAGACAAACTATTATCCCAGAACTACAGGCCCATCTCAAACCTCCTTTATCAGTAAGATTATTGAAAAAGCTGTATTTCAACAATTAAACACCTTCTTAACAACGACCAGCCGCTTTAACGTTTTCCAGTCAGGCTTCCGTGCTCACCACAGTACAGAGACCGCCCTGATCAAGGTGTTTAATGACATCCATATAAATACAGACTGTGTGCTATAATAGATCAACTGGTGGTGGTAGCTGAAACACGCAGCTGCTTCTGTGGCCGTAGATTTTCAGGAGCCCTTTGCCAATACAGGAAATAAACACTTTAAGAACTACATATGATGTTTTCCAGTCTGGTTTCCTCACCACAGTACAGAGAACGCCCTTATCAAGGTGTTTAATGACATCCATATAAATACAGACTGTGGAAGAACCACCGTACTGGTACTATTGGACCTCAGTGCAGCATTCGATACTGTCGATCACTCCATTCTGTTAGAGCGCCTGGAGAACTGGGTCGGTCTCTCTGGTACAGCTCTCCACTGGTTTAAATCCTACTTAAAGGACAGGGACTTTTTTGTATCAGTAGGTAACTTTACATCAAAGACAACAAAAATCACATGTGGGGTTCCCCAAGGGTCCATCCTGGGTCCCCTCCTCTTCAATATCTACATGCTCCTCTAGCTCAGATAATAAAACACAACAACATCAGCTACCATCACTATGCAGACGACACACAGCTCTACATCACCATGTCACCAGGTGACTATAAACCAGTTCAGGCACTGAGTAAATGTCTAGAAGAAATCAATGCATGGATGAAAATTGTCTTCAATTGAATAAAAACAAAACAGAAGTAATAATTTTTGGACCAATAGAGGAGAGATCAAAAGTTAGCACACAGCTTCAGCTAGAAACCACTAATCACGCCCGAAATCTGGATGTAGTGATGGACTCAGACCTGAACCTCCAAAAGCATCTAAAGACAGTTACAAGGTCGGCTTTCTACCACCTGAAGAACATTTCTAGAATTAAAGGACTGATGTCTCAGCAGGATCTGGAAAAACTAATCCATGCGTTTATTTTTAGTAGAACTGATCACTGCAACGGTGTTTTCACAGGTCTGCCTAAAAAGTGGATCAGACAGCTGCAGCTGATCCAGAACGCTGCTGCCCGCGTCCTCACTAAGACTAAGAACGTAGAGAACATGGACCCGGTTCTGAAGTCCTCACTAAGACTAAGAACGTAGAGAACATGGACCCGGTTCTGAAGTCCTCACTAAGACTAAGAAAGTAGAGAACATGGACCCGGTTCTGAAGTCCTCACTAAGACTAAGAAAGTAGAGAACATGGACCCGGTTCTGAAGTCCTCACTAAGACTAAGAACGTAGAGAACATGGACCCGGTTCTGAAGTCCTCACTAAGACTAAGAACGTAGAGAACATGGACCCGGTTCTGAAGTACTCACTAAGACTAAGAACATAGAGAACATGGACCCAGTTCTGAAGTCCTTCCACTAAGACTAAGAAAGTAGAGAACATGGACCCGGTTCTGAAGTCCTTCCACTAAGACTAAGAACGTAGAGAACATGGACCCGGTTCTGAAGTCCTCACTAAGACTAAGAACGTAGAGAACATGGACCCGGTTCTGAAGTCCTCACTAAGACTAAGAACGTAGAGAACATGGACCCGGTTCTGAAGTCCTCACTAAGACTAAGAACGTAGAGAACATGGACCCGGTTCTGAAGTCCTCACTAAGACTAAGAAAGTAGAGAACATGGACCCGGTTCTGAAGTCCTCACTAAGACTAAGAAAGTAGAGAACATGGACCCGGTTCTGAAGTCCTCACTAAGACTAAGAACGTAGAGAACATGGACCCGGTTCTGAAGTACTCACTAAGACTAAGAACATAGAGAACATGGACCCAGTTCTGAAGTCCTTCCACTAAGACTAAGAAAGTAGAGAACATGGACCCGGTTCTGAAGTCCTTCCACTAAGACTAAGAACGTAGAGAACATGGACCCGGTTCTGAAGTCCTTCCACTAAGACTAAGAACGTAGAGAACATGGACCCGGTTCTGAAGTCCTCACTAAGACTAAGAACGTAGAGAACATGGACCCGGTTCTGAAGTCCTCACTAAGACTATGAATGTAGAGAACATGGACCCAGTTCTGAAGTCCTCACTAAGACTATGAATGTAGAGAACATGGACCCGGTTCTGAAGTCCTCACTAAGACTAAGAACGTAGAGAACATGGACCTGGTTCTGAAGTCCTCACTAAGACTAAGAACGTAGAGAACATGGACCCGGTTCTGAAGTCCTTCCACTGGCTCCCTGTATCTCAGAGAATAGACTTTAAAATCCTTCTGTTAGTCTATAAATCCCTGAATTAGCACCTAAATACATCACAGACTTGTTATCAGTGCATCAACCCTCCAGACCACTCAGGTCTTCTGGCTCCAGCCTGCTCTGCAGAACCAGAACCAGAACTTAACACAAAGAAGTATCATTCAGTTTTTATGCTCCACCTATCTGGAACAAAGGACTGTAAAATAGCTAAAACCCTGAGTTCCTTTTGTCAGGGTTGAGTTCTGGTTTGACTTCATTTTTCTGTTATTTTCATTTTTTCATCTCATGTGGGTTAGGATTGACTTTATTTATTGTTAGTTTTCAGTCATCAGTTATTTTCTGTCATCTTCACTTCACCTCCTCAGCAGTCAGTCACATCTGTAAACAATTTATCAGTCAATTAGTCAGACCCTTGTTCCACCTGTTAGTGCTCTATTTAAACCTCCCTCTGCCTTCAGTTCAGCACTGGGCCGTCTTCTGCTATCCACCACTCCATGACAGTCCTCAGTAAGTCTTTGTGTTCTGCTATTCGTTCCTGGAGAAGCTCTGCTCTGTGCCCTGGTGTCTCCTGAGAACTGCTAACCTGTCAAGCTGCTCTGGTGAAGCTCTGCTCTGTGCCCTGGTGTCTCCTGATAACTGCTAACCTGACTAGCTGCCCTGAGTCCTGATGTTGCTATGAGGCCTGCTAACCGAGCAGCACCTAGCGAGTGTGGACTCTCTGTCTCCGGGCCGTCAACTCCTGTCATCACCTACAACCCTGTCCTTCTGCAGCCCTTAACCTCCGGTCTTCGTCATCAACCATCACCACCCTTCCTTTAAATAAAGACTCTTAAACTTTAGTCCCGTGTGCGCTTCCTGAGTTCTTCGGTAAACAAATCATGACACATTTAAGTAACATTTTTACCTTAATATATCCTCTTCTAAGTCCCTGTGATGGTAATCTAAGTATTTATTTATTTTACGCTGGGTTTAAAATGCCGCAGGTCGGGGCCATGCATCTGACAGAGTTCACAGAGTAATCTGCTGTGACGGAGTGCACAGTTTAGTAATCATTGATCATGGATTTCCACCTGCTTTTATTAACCAGATGATACTTGCCAGGCACGGTAATTCAGGGCTCCGTGCTTTTATTAAACACAATATTATGGCGGTTGTTCCGCTGTGTCATTATTCATGATCCAGCTGCTGAGTTTTCCTCTGATCTGCTCCTGCTCTTGTAGATTGTTACATTTCATAACCTTTGTTGTCACCTCTCACAGCGACAGGTTTGTCATCTCAGCCTCCATCCTGACCAGACATCATTTCCTCTGAATTTGCACAGGGTGCCTCTATATGAAGTTGTTCTCCAAGCAATTGTCTTACTTTGCCTTTAACCCACTAGCATTATTTTTAATCTTACAGGAAATAACATAGGAAATAACACTTTTATTTATGTGTCGCATCCCCCGATTCAGGTGGAGCCCTTTCGCTCCTGCGACTGCGCTTCACTGTCTCTCACTGTTCTACACAGCCTAGTTGGCTAGAGAATAAAACAATAGGCTCTTTGGTAACTTATTGTCTGGTCCCAGCATCATTTATTCTCAACGAAACCAGGCTGAGGTGGTAAGGGGGGGCGGACACAACTCTTCTCTTCAGTTCTGCGCTGTGTGCCAAGGATAAACATGGTGGGGAAAATGCATAAATACAGCCTGTAAAGCGCTCCTTTGGAGAATCCTAAGAGGAAAGTCCCGTTTCGCACACATCGTGAAAATATCCAACACCACCTTCGCACGCTGACGGGTTCTTAACAAATGTGATGTTTAAAGCATCTCCTTGCATTCAGCTTATTACAGTCCCACCACTCTGAGGCAAATTTCTCTCTGTGCCGCCGGTTTACCCAGACTTACTGTTTTCATGTCTGGGACAAGCAAACATTCAATTTTATTCTGCTTCAATTTATTTTATCTATATATTATGATGATTTTTCTGATGACTTTAAGTGACACCCCCTAAAATAAAAAAATAATAAAAGTTTTTATTGGGTGGGCCTTGGTACAAAGTGGAACACGCTTGCGGGGGGAATTGGGGTGGAGCGTGTGGAGAACATAATGTTTCTAGGCATTCACATCTCTTCCTACCTCTCCTGGACTGTAAACACCCACCAGGTGAAGAAGGCCAAACAACGGCTCTTCTTCCTCAGGAAACTGAAACTGGACTTTTCACTAAGCTGCTAAAAAAACTTTCACAGAGCTGCCATAAAAAAACATTTTATGTCTCAGCATAACTGTGTGGTATGGAAGCTGCACAGTGCAAGAGAGGAATGACTTAGCACGGGTGACGAGGACACCACAGGGGATTGTGGGATACCGTCTGTAAGATCTGGACATGGTTTATGCTGGTTGAGTCCAGAGGAGGGCTTGATGCATTCTATGAGGTAAAAGCATCAGAAACATTAAATCTGAAACTAATAGACTAAAAAAGAGCTTCCTTCCAGAAGCTGTAAGGGCTACTGCCCCCTGCCGAGAAGTTTGTGGTCTCTCACATGTTAAAATGACTCTACTGGTAATGACTATTGGCACACATTTCTCAGGAATGTCTGATTGCACAGTTCTGTATATGAAGGCTTAAGATTACCACACAGAATTTGTGGTAGGCATGAATGAAGGAGGTTTGAGGGACTAATTGATATAACATCATAGTAATTCATATCTTAAAAAAAGGGACTGATATCAGACTTGTTGGACTTGGTATGAGTCTTAGGAGACCGCTGTTCTGCCACTTTGACCATTGAAGACCAGCAAAAACTGAAGTTCTGATGTTTGGATGTTCAGTCATCAAACCATGACATTTTAGCCCCCGTCAAACACTCTTCGACGTCTAAACTTTGATGACTCTTTTTGTTGGGGATCCACCTTCAGGTGTGGCTCAAGAAGGTAAATGTTCTCTCTAATGTTAAGAGAAGGGTTGACAGGAAACCAGGGTGCTATTTACTGAGCACATCCCTCCGCTCTTTAACCCTTAGTCATATTTTCATTTAGGTCGTGTTTCTGTTCCTTCGTTTTTCTTCCTCACCTGTGACAGAGATCCAGCTGGATGGGGACTCTCCGTGACCGCTGATTTGACACCTGTAGTGGCCTTCTTTAGATCTGGAAACCAGGTGGAAGGTAATGTTACCTGAGGATTCATTGCCGATGAAGACGCCATCTTTAAAGAAAGCAGCTGGGAGGTTGGAGGGAGCGGTCTTTGTGTGACAGCTCAGAGTGACGTCATCTCCCTCCATCACAGGGAGGACAGGACTCTGCAGGATCACTGATCCACCTCAACACAGAGACAAACTACAGCATTTCATCCATTTCCACACAGCTTCATCAACACTAACTCCACAGTCTGATCTTACCAGTGACAGTGAGCTGGATGCTGCTGCTGGCTGCTCCCTCTCTGGACTCACACCAGTAATCTCCACTGTCCTGTACGAAGATGAATCTGATGGTGCAAACAGAATTGTTCCACTTCCCCCATCCATCTCCACACTCAGACAGCCGTTTGGTCGTGTTTCTCTTCACAGTCCATCCTTCAGAGTCGTCCAGCTCCTCACATCTCATAGTTACAGGGGTTCCTTCAAAAAGCTGAGAGTTGGTGAAATCCACCATCAGGCGAGCTGTAAAGAAGGCAGGAAGACTTGTTCTCAGACTCACAGCTGAACATCTGAACTGTCTGAGCGATAATCAAGTTTGACTAATCATCCTTACAACAATATTTGAAAGAACTCTTGTTGAGATTGTATTTATAACGCATACATCTGGTATCAGACTCCCCAGTCAGGTTGGTGAAGATTTTCAGTCATCCAGGTCATGGTATTCCAATCATCTAATCCATTACAAGGCTTCTGTTGGGCAGCAGTATAAAGCTTGATACTCTACATTACTCCAGACTTTTTGAATTGAGAAAGCTCCCGGGAGAGGACGCGAAACGTCTTCAAACTTCTTCCAGTTGTTTTGTTTTTTACTCTTTTTTTGGACTCCCCAGTCAGGTCTTTTTGGTCTGGGATTTATGGGCTAAATAAATTTAAACTCCATCCCTTTTCCATCCTCTTCCACATCGGGTCACACAGACAACTGGTTCAGATGGGTCCACTGATGGTTCTGAAGATGTTTCCAGACCAGAAAGAGTGTTATAGTCTCTCCAGATAGGTCTGGGTCTTCCCTAAGGGTTCTCCTGAAGTCAACCGGCATCTCCACAGTCTTTAGCGGGTTTATCTCTAGGTGGTTCTGGGTGGTTCCAGTGGATCAGCCAATCCACCTGCTGACTGTATGCAGACTCATAGTCATCCTGGATCAGCCCAAGGACAGTGGTTTCATCTTCAGGAGCTTCTGGTGTTAAAGGGTGAGCTGAAGTCCACAAAAGGATCCTGGTGTGTATCCCTGGATGGTTGAGGTGGAGCAGGAAGTGTAGGCTCAGGTTGACTGCATCCTCTCCCCGTCTGTTTGCCCAGTAAGCGAACTGTAGGGGGTCCAGCGTGATGTCTATGATGTCTTTCAAGGGTGGGGCACTGAAAGCATCTGAGTGTGAAGAAAGCCCCGGGTTCTGATGGTGTATCCACTCTCCGTTTACACATAAAGATATTCAGCGGACAGCAGCCCTGGAGTAACCTCACTAGGACACTGATCCCGTTTCATAGTCCAGGTTTCAGGTCCCTTTCAGAGTAAAGTGGAGCAGAAGTGATACCAAAACAGGACCTTCAGAGACAATGAAGCAGACTTACACTGCATCCTGTTGGTGCTTTACTGTTTTCTACTTCACTGGAACAAATGTTTACAGCTATAAAGACGTGGTATAGATCTTTATAAAGTCTAGTGAGGTTGTTCTCCCCCTTCTCCAAGACAACCAGGAAGTAAATTTTCAAGGTTTTACCTACCTTGGTTTGTTGAGCTGCACAGCAGTGAGGTGAGAACTGCAGAGGAAGGACCGAAAGGTTAGTTTGATGTTTTTATTCCATAAATCATTGGAAACATTAATTACATTAATCATATTACATTAACATTATTAATGAAGTATTTTGTACATTTTGAAACCTTTGACCTAAATTTCCTGCGTACTCAGATCAAAGACAAATAGATCAATTAATTTCAGCTGTTCTACAAATAAAAAACAATATAACCCAGACATAAAAGGGTATACTCACACAACAGAAGCAATAAGTTCATCTCCATCTTCAGATGGTAACAAAACAGAAGGAACGGATGATTTGACTCAAACACCAGAAACTCCTCCCCTCCCCCTACCTTTGTGGTTTCCTTTAACAATGTAGGTGTTTAAAAAACTCCTCCTCAAGCAGCAGAAAATGTAGCAGATTAAACTTTAAACACAAATAATTGATTAATCTGAATATTTTTTGTGCTATGTGCATTAAATATATAAAAAAAGAGATTTCTGAAAGAAAGACGGGTTTTACCAGAGACACCAGAATCAGAACCTTTATTTTAGATGGATTATGGACATTTCCCCCATTGTTTGAATAATCAAACCTTGATTTATTATGCTGGTGAAGATTCTCAGTCATCCAGGTCATGGTCATTCCAAAAAAAGTAAAAAACAAGGCAACTGGACTTGTTATCCGTAGTAGAAGACGTTTCGCTTCCTCTCCAGGAAGCTTTCTCAATAGCGTACCGCGAGCGAGCTATTTTTAGAAACATAAAGTCACGATGACGTCACATCACGTGGTACGCGGTAGGACAAACTTGCATAGTCCGCCGCTGTTTGGCTGTAAAAGAGACTAGGCTACTACTTACTAACTGAACAGCAAGCCTGCCTCTACATGTTCCCTCTATAAAAGGCCTAAAATAGGCCTAGCATATATTTTAGCCACGGATAGGCACGATAGGAGGCCGACATGTTAATAATGAAGCGCCTGCTACCATGATAGCATATAGGCTATCATGGTAGCAGGCGCTAACATGATACCCTGCTACCAGGATAGCCTACTCAAAAACATTTCAAATAAGACAAACATTAAACAAACAATTCGCCATGAATCTCTTAAGGGAAAGATTCTGAGATGTAAACAGTTGTTTTGTAGCTACCTATTGGCAACCTATACCGATTCCTGGACGGTGATTACAAACAAAAAAACGGCCGACGACACAATGACCGCCGCGCAGGAAAAAAAAAACAAAGCTTACCGTTCGATCAAGTCGGCCCGATTTCCGGTCTTTTTAGCCCTCGACACTCAAGCCACCGTTTGAGCTGAAGGTTGGTGTGTTCTTCGACTGTGCGACCAGTAAACCGTGCGCCTGGGACATCGTCTTGGGAAAGTTTAATGGCTGCAAAGTCGGTCATATCGCTGTTTCTGTTGCTGGGTACTCCGTGCGTTCTCTGTTTGTCCTACCTAAGCGGCAAAAGGGGCGTTGCTCTTGAGACGGTGACGTCACGTGCGCGGTACGCTATTCAAAAAGTCTGGAGTAATGTGGAGTAACAAGCTTTATACCATTGGCAAACAAAGGCCTTGTAATGTCTTAGATAACATGCAGGTTCAACCGAAACAGGAACCCTTAGTAATGGGCGGTCGTTAAAGCCATTAAGCCAGCAGATTGGACAGAAACTGGTCCACTCCTCTGTAACGAGGAGTCGTTAGGGTTGTTATTGGCTTGGCTTAAAGGAACAATGTTTTGATCACCTGAATGAGGGTGAGAATTGAGGTGATGATTGGCCAGAATTAATCCTAGCTGTATTGTAAGTTTTTGAGAGTTGGAACCTAAGTCCTCCTCCTCTGTTTAAGGTTGGTTTATCTCTCTTAACGTAGATGGCTTCCTTCATGCTCCTTTCAAACCATCTGTCTTCTTTGTCCAAAATGTGAACATGTTGGTCCTCACAGAGTGTCCTTTGTCCTTAAGGTGTAGGTGGACAGCAGAGTCTTGTCCTGAGGAGGTAGCTCTCCTGTGTTGAGCCATGCGTCTGTGGAGAGGTTGTTTGGTTTCTCCAATATAAAGATCAGAACATTCCTCACTGACTGAACTGCAGACACCACTCCGCTCATCTTAGGTTTGGGGGTTTTGTCCTTGGGATGCACCAGCCTCTGTCTGAGGGTTCTGTTTGGTTTGAAATGTTCTGGAATTTTGTGTTTGGAGAAAATCCTCTTGAGTTTTTCAGAGACTCCAGCAACATCTGGAATGACAATGTTTTTGCGTTTATTCTTCTCACCATTATGTTCTGCAGCCGGTCTTTTGGATTTTCTTGCTGATTTGACAAAAGCCCAGTTAGGGTAGCCACAGGTTTGGAGAGCATCTCTGATGTGGTTCTGTTCCTTGTGCTTCACTTCTGTTTTAGTAGGACATGCTCGGCCCGGTGTTGTAAGGTTCTGATGACAGAAAGTTTGTGCTCCAGTGGGTGGTGTGAGTCAAAAAGAAGATATTGGTCTGTGTGAGTGGGTTTCCTATACACTTCAATGTTTAGGTTTCCATCTCCTTCCATGTTCACCAAACAGTCGAGAAAAGGTGGCTTTAACGACCGCCCATTACCAAGGGGTGGACCTGTTTCGGTTGAATCTGCATGTTATCTAAGACATTACAAGGCCTTTGTTTGGCATTGGTATAAAGCTGGTTACTCCACATTACTCCAGACTTTTTAAATTGAGAAAGCTTCCTGGAGAGGAAGAGAAACGTCTTCTACTACGGATAACAAGTCCAGTTGCCTTGTTTTTTACTTGATTTATTATAAAGATAAAACAAGCTGTTTCTTTCTTTCTGTAAACAACAGGATGTGAAGGTCCCTCAGTTTCTAATTGTTTATAACACGTTTGTTCTGTGGTTGGAAACTCAAAGCGTCAGCAGTTGTTTACAGGACCAGATGTCAAACAAACCCTGATGGTTCAAGCTGACTTCCTGCTCATCTGTGTGCAGGAAACCTGCAACATTGATGACATTTGAGTTTTTCACACCTACCATTTCAAGGAAACACCTGCAGCAGACCAACTTATCAGCAATCAGCTACCATCTGATCAGCGTATGAAAATATGCTGAAGCAGGTCGTTTCCACATGCTGCACCGTTCAGCTGCAAACACAGCGTGCGGTTTGCTTCTGTCTGACGGAGAGCCTGACACGGCTGTGGTCTGAGTCTCTGCACCAGGATGACGGTCTGAAGAGTTTCACCAGAAACAGGAGGAGGTTTCTGCACCTCCACCAACAGCTGGCTGGGACGTTTTTAGAGAGGGAAACTTCTTTAGAAATGTCAGCTATCCGTGTAGTTATGTTGAACACAGCTTTTAGCTTGCAGCTCTGGAGCATACAGGTAGGCTGGAGGTGTGTTTTAACAAAATGCCTGGGAGGAAAGCCAAGGCAAGGCAAGTTTATTTATAAAGCACTTTTCAGTAACAAGACAATTCAAAGGGATGTATATAGTAAAGAAAACATTAGATAAGGAAGAAAAAAACATTACAGAGTAAAGCACAATTGCAGTGGAATAGTAGCAGCGGGTCTGATACAGTACAAGACAAGATGGACTACAAACTTCAACTTTAACATTTGAAGGCAATTCTAAACAAATAGGCTTTTAGCCTTAATTTAAAAGAACTCAGGATTTCAGCAATTTTACAGGTGTTGTGCTATTACGCACCGTTTTATGTTATTTAATGTTTAATAAATAACTCTGTTAGGTATTGTCCAGTGAATATCAGCCAGGGAGCTGATATCAGGACAAAAGTTGAAAGGGATGAATTTGTGCACTGGTGATATTTTAACAGCAAACTCTGCACACATGTAGAATAAATGAGTGACAACTTCTCTTCATGTTCAAGAATTTATTAAAAGAAATAAAATCAACATCCACAGAACATCACTATATAATGCTGTTTATCTGAATTAACACTATATTTCAATCAACTAATCCTCTCTAGTGAAACTTAACTAAACTACTATGCAAAATGAAGATACAAAGAATCTAAGGAACTTTGTACACACAAAAGAAACAAAAGACAAAATAAAAAGTTGATCGTCATCAGAACGATTCAGTGACTCCTGGTTCACTGCAGATCTGAGTTAAAGAACCAAAGTTCATCTTAAAGAACGTGGAATGGTTAAATTAGCTTGACTAATTTAGAACATTTGTTATGTGCTTCAACCCACTCACAATGCAAATACTGAGTTAAACAAAACTTTATTTGATAAAATAACATTTTAAAGAACGATTTGCTCAGTAGAAATTAGTAAACTTTAGAACGCTTAATTTTATTAATGCGATTATTCCTCTGAGAAGCTAGTACAGCATCGCTGTAGCAATTGGTGGCCAAATGGATTAATCCTAAAGTTACAAAACACCATCAAATCGAAATTAATAACAATATTAATGTGGTAATAACGCTCATAGCACTATCGAATGATGGCGGAGCGAAACAAAGCAAACCTTGTGTTTGAAATGAACCGTAGTTGCGTTTAAGCTTTGAGTTCCATGTAGTCGTAATGAGCGGACTGGGAAACATAAACATTAATGTCAGGGTGCAATCCTACCTGCTGCACCCTGAACTTTTCCAGCACCTTCCTTCCTCCACCCAGCTCTGTCTCCACACTAATCACCCACACCTGTTCAGCCTTCAATCAGCCCCGACTGTTTCTGGTATAGACTCTGGTTCTCCTCCCTCCACAACCCTTCCTTCCTTCAATAAACACTCAGAACAAAGCTCCGTGTGTGTGTTCGGGTTCATCAGGACAAATCCTGACAATTAGTATCCCATCAGTGTATCAACCTTTCATGGAGATAAAGCTTGTTATAACCGTAAAAACACACGAGTCAAAAGGAAGAAAAGTCACACTCAAAGGACACATTCTGACTCCAGAGGACTGCGACAAAGCAGAAAATGCAGTTATTCAGTACGAGCAACAACAAAGATTCAGAAAGGAAATTGCTTTAATGGGTGATGGCTCTAAAACAGTTTCTAAGGAAAGTCCACTCTACAAGCTTGACCCAGTAATGGATGCTGGAACTGTGAGAGTGGGTGGTCGGCTAACAAAGCAGCAATGCCAACGGAGGCCAAACATTCAGCTATCTTAACCAAAGACATGCATATTTCTGCAATTCAATTCAATTCAATTTTATTTAGCGCCAATTAGTAAAACATGTCATCTCAAGGCACTTTACAAAGTCAAAATCAATCATATTATACAGATTGGTCAAAAATGTTCCTATATAAGGAAACCAGTTGATTGCATCAAAGTCCCGACAAGCAGCATTCACTCCTGGAGAAGCATAGAGCTACAGGGAGAGTCGTCTGCATTGTTGATGGCTTTGCTGCAATCCCTCATACTGAGCAAGCATGAAGCGACAGTGGGAACTGCACTGATTCTGCTCCACATCCATCAGCAGCTGGGCCACACAGGAAGGAATCATATGCTGTCCAGGTTAAGACAAAAGTACTGGATCATAGATGCAAATTCTGCTGCCAGGACAGTTACATCTCAGTGTGTTGTCTTTAACGCCACAGAGGAAAGTTTGTGGAGCAAATGATGAACGATTTACCAAAAGAAAGAGTGTTCCCGGGTCCAGCTCCCTTCACTGATGTGGGAATGGATTATTTTGGGCCCATACATGTAAAAAGAGGACAAGGTTACCTGAGAAGACATGGAGTGCTTTTCACTTGCATGACTAGTCGTGCTGTTCATTTGGAAGTCGCCTACTCCCTGAATTCAGATTCCTGTATAAATGCAGTCAGAAGATTTGTTTGCAGAAGAGGACCAGTTTCATCCATCAGGTCTGACAATGGCAAAAATTTTGTTGGCGCGAATCGAGAGCTGAGAGAGAGCTTGGCTGCTTTGAATCATTCCAAGATCCAAAGAGGTTTGATTCAGGATGGCATAACCTGGAAGTTCAACACACCTGCAGCTTCTCATCATGGTGGTGTTTGGGACCTAAAAGATGTCTTGTTCCTGGGGACATTGTTCTGGTGGCAGATGCTACAGCCCCAAGAGGATCATGCATGATGGGAAAAGGTTTTGAGTGTAAACAAAGATGCATAAGGCCTTGTGTGATCTGTTCGCCTTCAGACGAAGACCAGCATCTTGGAGAGGCCAGTAACGAAGCTCTGTTTGCTGCTGGAGACAACGCTCTAGCATCTAGGACTCCTTTCTTTTCCACATTCTTTCTTTTTGTCTTTTACAGATTTTCTTGGTAAACACTATTGTAGAATAAGAGGGAAATAAAGGGATCACACTAGTAGTTTTTGTTTGTATTTTGTAATAGTTTGTTTCTTTGAGAGTGTGGCTCCTTATAAGAATAACAGTAATTGTGATTTAAGTGTAAACACAATTAGGGGCCGGAGTTTAGGAGCCAATTAGGTTTTGTTATTAATTAAATTTGTATTTTTTGTGGATAATCAAATTAAGGTTATTATACTTTATTGTTTGATATTTGTTTTTATATTATGTTTTGGTTATTTAGGTATGTTTCTTTGCTTCTGGTTAGTTATGAGCAATTTTCGTGGATTAAGTTTATAAATACGCTGTCAGTGGTAGGACCAGCATGCATCTGGGTGGGCGTATGTTTTTTTAACAGAGCAAGAGAAGCAGGGAGGAAAATGTTTGTCAATTTCTGTTTGCTTGCTACAAAGTAGAAATAAACCACAAACTAAAGAACTTTACCTGGAAAACTAAATAACTCATCCATGGTGCATCTGTGGCCCTTGCAGATTTTTTTGGAGATGTCAAAGCTGGACATGAAGGATTTAAACCAGTTGAGTGCTGTGCCAGAGAGGCCGACCTAGTTTTCCAGGCCCTCTAACAGAAGAAGAGTGATCGATGGTATCAAATACAGGAAATACATCAGCAGTGGGCTTATGAATTGCTGTAGCTCCATTTTTCTTATGGAGCTACAGTTTGTCTAACTATACTCTAGCCATTAGCATGTCCTTATACTTGGTGAGAGGATCTGTAATATGGAACTCACTTCCTGGTGATTTAAAGTCTGTAACCAGTTTTAGTAAAAACAAACAAAACTCTGGTTATGCCAAAAACAGAACTGTAATCATTTTTGATGTTTTTATGTTTTACTGTTTGTTTTTAGATGTTGTCAATATTATGTTGTGCTATTTTAAATGATTATCACTTTAATTTTTAGAGGTACTTTTTAAAAAAAAAAGCCGATCTAGGGACAAGTGCTGCTAATTAGCAGTAGCTATTACACTATGACGCAAACATGGGACTGCTGTCATGTTCGGTTTGTCTGTGTCGATGTGTGTCTGTCCCTACCAAATAAACTTTGAAATTAAAATTAAATGAAAAATAAAGCTGTTTGAGGACACCCTTATATGAGAGCTTAAGTCTCAGTGGCTCTTTACTGGTTAGTATAATTATAATAACAATTAAAACCGCAAGCGGTGATGATCGGCCCTCGCAGCCAAGCGCCGCTCTGGCCTAAGGGCCACCGCTAGGGTACGCGCACCTCCCGCCGCCAGCCACCGCAGAAGCTGTCATGCATTTTCCTCACCCGTCTACCATGCCATACACACGTATGCGTTGGGCAGCGCTCCCCCACGACTCACAAAAAATCTGGTGCAGATCGGTCGATGCACCGAGGAGACACAGCCGTTGAATAATAAAAATGCATTTGGCCACCGGGCCGGACTAAATCGTTCGGCGGGCCAGATCCGGCCCGCAGGCCGTACGTTTGACACCCCTGGTTTAAACATTAGTATACCAACTTAATCAAAGGTATCTTACTAGCTGTTAATCCAGCTTCATGTGAAAAGTTAACAAAACCTTTTTAGTTATTTAAAGTTAATTATTTCATGTGTTTAAGGGTTTCGTTTCTTGCATTAAGACAGCTTTTATGAAAGTTTGACAGTTAAATTGGTGGATACACACCCAAAAGTAATAATGTAAAAGTAACACTTTGGCAATTGGAAAATTGCTAAAGTAACACGTTAGCAATATTCCACATGTGTATGTTGTGTACAAACTTTAGTAATTTCTAACAGACCACTTCACTCTCAGAAAGCAGGTCTGCTAGTGGTTCCTAAAGTCTGTAAAACCAGAATGGTAGGCAGATCCTTTAGTTATCAGGCTCCTCTCCAGTGGAACAAACTCCCAGTTTTGGTCCGTGACGCAGACACCCTGTCTACTTTTAAGACTAATCCTAAAACTTTCCTTTTTCCATCCATCCATCGTCTTCCACTTATCCGGGGTCAGGTCGCAGGGGCAGCTTCAAGAGGGAGCCCCAGACCTTCCTCTCCCCAGCCACTTGGGCCACTTCCTCTGGGGGAATCCCAAAGCGTTCCCAGGCCAGCATAGTCTCTCCAGCGTGTCCTGGGTCTTCCTCTGGGCCTCCTCCCGGTGGGACGTGCCAAGAACACCTCATCAGGGAGGCGTCCAGGAGGCATCCTAACCAGATGCCCGATCCACCTCAACTGGCTCCTCTCAATGTGGAGGAGCAGCGGCTCTACTCTGAGTCCTCCCCGGATGACTGAGCTCCTCACCCTATCTCTAAGGGAGAGCCCAGACACACTATGGAGAAAACTCATTTTGGCCGCTTGTATCCGGGATTTCGTTCTTTCGGTCACGACCCAAAGCTCGTGACCATAGATGAGGGTAGGAACGTAGATCGACTGGTAAATCGAGAGCTTGGCCTTTTGGCTCAGCTCTCTCTTCACCACAACGGATCGGTACAGCGCACGCTTCACAGCAGACGTCGCACCAATCCGCCTGTCGATCTCCCGCTCCATCTTCCCCTCATTCGTGAACAAGACCCCAAGATACTTGAACTCCTCCACTAGAAGCTGGCTCTTGGGACTTTCCTTTTTGACAAAGATTATAGTTAGAGTGGTTCATGTTACCCCGAGCTACCTCTATAGTTATGCTGCTATAGGCTTAGGCTGCTGGAGGACATCAGGGTCTATTGTTCTTCAATTTTGCATGACTGTTGTCATTTCAGCTTTTACCTTTTTGTTTTTTCTATTTTTTCTTCATAGTAGGTACCCCTGGTCTGGCGTTCTGTTAGCTGTGACATCATTCAGGGAAGACAGATCACCTGCTATTACCATCTAATGTAAAACACATTACTGGATCAATGTGTGCTTCTGTGCTTTTTTGTCTGTCTTGTTGTGTCTCTTCTCTCTCTTTTGTAACCCCCAGTCGGTCAAGGCAGATTACCGTTCATACTGAGCCCGGTTCGGCTGGAGGTTTTTCCTTCCTGTTAATGGGGAGTTTTTCCTTCTGCTGTCACTTCATGCTTGATCAGTATGAGGGATTGCTGCAAAGCCATGTACAATGCAAACGACTCTCCCTGTGGCTCTACGCTTCTTCAGGAGTCAATGCTGCTTGTTACGACTTTGATGAAATCAACTGGTTCCCTTATATAGGAATTTCTTTTACCAATCTGGATAATCTGACTTAATATGTATAATCTGATTGATTTTGACATTGTAAACTGCCTTTAGATGACATGCAGGCCGGCAGACCCGACATGTATATTAATAATATGTATTATTATTATTAATATTATTATTATTTTATATATCTGCCTCGTTATATTTGCATAATGCATGAAGAAAAATATCAGCAGCGCAAGAGTCTGTTCCGATCATCCAGCCCTTACCACAGGCTACTGCAGCCCATTGGTTATCATCCCTGACAGTCTAAAGGGCTAGGCCAATCATGAAGTAGAAAAACACCTTCACGCTCCATGTGGAACTTTGTGCAGCGGTGTTCACAGTAGTAATGGATAAGAAACGCAAGGGAGGCGCAGAGAAACTGCACGAAAAAAAGAAACGAGTTCTTCAAACGGATGCTGCGAAATGTGTCAAACTGACTGACATGTTCCCAACAGCAGGCCCTTCATCTGCTCCGGTGTCTGGTGTAAAATATGGTGGTGGTTGTAGTCAGTGACGTGCGGTAGAGAGTGACACGGGAGTGGATTTTCACTCCTGTCCCGTCCCACTCCCACTGATAAAAATTGTGTCCCGTCCCAATCCCGGGCCAGAGTAGAAAAAAAAATCCTGTCCCGTCCCGCTCCTGGTAAAATTACTCCCACTCCCATCCCGCTCCCACTCAGAATGACTCCCGCTCCTGCCCCACTCCCATTCTTGTTGTCTTCATTAAGTTTTCTGGTAATACATTAAACCTGAATGTCTATGAAGGGTCAGTTAAGTTCCTGTTTTAGCTGTAGTAAAGGCCAGTTAAAGTGAAAGGAATAATAATAAATAAATAAATAAAGTAACAAACACGGAAACAGACCATGCCTATCTTAGTTGAATAAACAAAATGTACAATGTTGCTTTTTACTAATTCATTAAGTAATTGTTTCACATGAACAATGAAGTTACTTTTACATTTCAAATTGCTGAAACTAAAGAATAATGCACCGAGAAAGAGATCTATACTCAGTTAAGAAAAAAGTGCATAAAGGCATTACTGTCACAATTTAGATAATGTACCGAAGTGGTTCAAAAACTCAGTTTAGTAAAACAAAAAATTACAAAAAAGTTGAATATCATTCAAGCATATTAGTATTTTTCCATTTGCAATAAAATATCCACAAACTAATTAGGGTTTACTATCAGAACCAATACATTCATTGAACATTAAACACATTCTTAGACAGATCTGTCAACTTTTATCAAAAGTTAAAAGTGAGATTATGTTAATTTTCGGGGATGATGCGGAGCTGGAGGCGGAGCTAACTGGACCCAGGAACAGCCGGTCCAGTCGGCTCCGTCTCATTTTTACCCGACCAGACATGGAAGTACATGTTTTACTTTTGTTAAATAGTGAAACAGAAGTGTTAACACATTGTTCAGTTATTGGGTTAAAACAGAAAAAAACACAACTGTTCAGACAATACTAAATAAAATAATAAAGTAGTTTTAAGTTATTGGCCGTATTATTACACTGTTGCACATTGGGAAATTAGTCCAGGAAACACGTTTTACAAGCAGGTACTGAGTGTTAACACCGTGACATTCAACTCTCCTCAAGTTTGTTAATATTTGCAACTTTACAGTTGCGCTGTGAGTTTAATAAATAAGTCCTTACTTTTGACTTTGCGTTGCCGATCCAACTTTTCCAGGTTGAGTTCGCCACTAGCGGTTGATCCCCCCCACTCCCATTCTGTTTTTTGAGCGCTGGCGGAAAAAATAAACCGGATGCACTGTTGGCTTCTGGGTCGTGTAGTTCTTTGACCAGCATTATAGTTTCGGTTTCTTGGAAAAAAACTACAAAATGGCGGCGGCGAACCTACATTTTTGATTTTCTATTTTATTTAATCTTTTGGCTTCGATCCTAGTTAATTGTACCTGTTGTTGGTTTACTCCCGCTCCCGTCTGCTCCCGTTTATATTTAATCCTGTACCGTCCCAATCACGTGATATTTACTGATGTTGACTCCCATCCCGCGGGATTCCCGTGGGAATCACGTGACCCGCGGGATTCCCGAAAAAATGTCAGTCTCTAACGTGCGGTAGGGTTTGTCACTACCCGATCCGTACAGGAAGCACGATCCGTACAATCAGCTCATTTGCGCGTGCGCAAACAGAATAACTTCCGGGTCGCCAAAAAATAATGTAATTATGGTACTGAAAAACCTTTTATATCCTTAAATCATTAAAGAATACTGAACTGCATCGTAAAGTCAATATTGAAGACTTTTCTGGAAGAAATGGATGCTTTTTAAATTCTATCCATTGTATTGCTTGACGTCATCATCAGACATGCTAAGAGCAGTCCGTTATTGCGTAACGTTTATCCGTATTGTCTGAATGCACTCTATTATTGCTTTATTTGAGAAAAAAAACATATTTTATTCCTTAATAATGGGATCAATTTTGTTTACATATACACACACACATTATATATATATATATATATATATATATATATATATATATATATATATATATATATATATATATATATATATATATATACTAATAAAACTATTTTATACAAGATTAATTGTGTTCACGTTAATTATACAACTTTATGTAATGTAAAACATTACAATATGGAGTATATGTATATATATATATATATATATATATATATATATATATATATATATATATATATATATATATATAAAGTTGTATAATTAACTTGAACACAATTAATTTATTAGAACGTTAAAGTTATCAGTTGACATTTTAGCGCCCTCTGGTGTACAAAAACAAGAGAAGACCTCGTCATTAGTACCCACGGCGATTTAACTTTTTTAATGTTTTTCTGTTTTTCATTTTTAGAATCTGCAATATTGACGCAAATACAAAGATATACTAAAAGATACCCCCGCTTCAAAAAAATACGAAAGAATAAAAAAGTAAGAAAAACGAAATATTGCCAACCGGAAGTTAATATGTTTGCGCACGCGCAAATGAGCTGATTGTACGGATCGTGCTTCCTGTACGGATCGGGTAGTGACAGGGTTCATGGCTGGTGAGGCACTGACGTCATCAGAGTCAGATTTACAAATATATACACTCTACAGAGTAGACTCGTTGCAAAGTGCTGAAGGAGACTGATTGAGCCAAATAAATTCACCAAGATACATGGAAAAATATTGGTTCTTTGATGAAAAAAATTGTCATTTGATTGGTAACAGTTTATGAGTTATGATGGATTTCTGCATTTGTAACACATTCTAAAACTATAACCCACATTACGCAGATTTTATCACAAAAACAAAACATGAATAAGTATCGCTGTCTTACCTCTACTTATAATTTAAGTCCCTGTGGCGCTCTTTCTGAACAAAAATATCATCATTTTCCGGTAAAAGTTCTCTTTATCTTCTTCAGTTTTAAAAGTCTCTCAGTCTCAATGGAGCTCACTGCCAGGGAGGAAAGCCTTCCCTGATCAGTCCTGTTCCAGCTGTATGTTTAGTCTTTTTAGTGCTTTACTTGTTTAGCAAAACTCGCTAATAAAACATCAATAACTTGTTTTGACTCTACTATTTGGGGATCACGAGCGGTGCCCCTTGAGCGCCCCCTGCCTAGTGGCCAAGGAACTGCTGGCCTCACCTACAACCACTTCTTTGCTGTTTATGATCGGCCAGCACCACGAAAACATGTTATCTGCACACAGTTTGATGACCAAAACACAATTCGTAATCCACATATATTAAATTGTGGAAAATCAGTTCATAACTGTTTGAACAATTGAATTTATGATCTAGAGACAGGAAGATGCATTCACAGAATGGAAGTCAGCGCAGTTACCATGGGATTGCGCAATCCCAGGGTAGGCCAAGCTCGCTGCGGCCTCACCGGCTTCGCTATCAAGCGCCACCAAGGATTTACATGAAAAATAGCGAAAAGTCTGCGATTTTAAAGAAAATATGATCAAAAATTAGGAAATTAGATAAATAAAATACTTATTACAAATGACTGAGTAAATCAAAATTTATATTATGTTATTATATATTTTCTTTCTTTCCATGATGACAAGTGAGGCATTTCTCTGGTTCATTTTGTCATTGGCATCCTTTTTTACACAGTGAGTGCACATTAGTCCAATGTTACCCTACAGTATCTGGAAGACTGAATAGATCTGATGAGCAACTTACAATAACTTCTTATAATGATGTAACGTGATAATATGTGTGATTGACCGTGACACCTCTCTTTCTCTCTCTCTCTCTCTGATCTAAGAATAGTTGCTGTGCTGTGGTGGAGTTTACATTTTACAGTGTTAATAAATTAAGATTTTGGAAGTATTTTAAGTGTCCACTCTCACTAATTTCCATTATCCTGACTTCAAGGTATTGCACAGTTGGTATTGCACAGTTGGTATACACATTCAGTACACAAAAAAAATGTGGTGGGCCAGTCTAATCCAAAATGCCAGGGCCAATTTTTTGTCCCAATCCACCCCTGATGACATGTTTCATGATTTGGCGTTATATAAATAAAAACTGAAATGTATTGAACAAGAGTTTGTCAGTTTTCAAGCAGGATTTGTATATCTGTTCAACTTAAATATACAAGGAAACCAAAGAGTTAAGATCACTTACTTACCAAGAGAAATTCCTTTGGGGTTTATTTGTGGTCTCTTGCTGCCCCCTGCTGGACAAGTATGATCAAATACATATGCTTTACATGTCAACTTGGTATCAAAATTCAGATTTCAATCTAAAATGGCTTACTTCCTGTGATACTTGCAGTATGACATTAATTGTAAATTCTGAGCGTCTTGCTGAGATCTACAACTGTACAAAATTTCATTACTCTACGATGAAGTAAGTGAATACCAAAGGGTCCTTTGAAATTTGCTTGGTGGCGCTATAGAGAAACTAAGTCCTGCTCACTAAAGTTTGTTAAGGATTCCTGTTGGGGGGTGGATAAGGATGCATCCAAATGAGTTTTAAGCAGCTCGGCCCAAAACTGTGGAATTCAGAGCCAAACGTATGACAGCAGCGTTTGAGGTGAATATGCCACGCCGCCACGCCCCCCTGCTCCATCCAATCCAGTTGAGCCTGAAATCCACAACATACCAACATGTGTTCTGTCTGTGGACACAGTTTCATGTTGATTAGCTCAGAGGGGTAACATAGCGACCGCTTACAACAAAACATGACACTTCCTGTTGTCAGGGGGCGTGGCCTAATCAATGTCATCATTTGACCATTGGATATTATAGGAGACCTGATGGTGATCAATTACTGAAAGTTTGATGCCTCTGTGTGTTTCTGTGTAGGAGATATAACAGTTTTATTTTTTGTGGCGAGTAGGTGAACTTTGACCCCTGCTAATGCACCTTCAACAAGCTCAAAAACTCACCGTTTTGATA
Organism: Fundulus diaphanus; assembly: GCA_037039145.1. Taxonomy (NCBI): domain Eukaryota; kingdom Metazoa; phylum Chordata; class Actinopteri; order Cyprinodontiformes; family Fundulidae; genus Fundulus; species Fundulus diaphanus. The sequence goes on from CM073131.1 coordinate 51,089,911, forward strand.
ACTTTTAATTGGCCATGCCTTATGATCAGACTGCCCGAGTTTCAAGCCGCTCGCTAAAAATCTCTAGGAGGAGATCCATCAAATACCAATGCTATAAACGTCAAAAATGGGGTCAAAATCAGACATTCAATCTAAAATGGCCAACTTCCTGTGATATTTACACTATGACATTAATTGTAAATTCTGAGCGTCTTGGTGAGCTCTACCACTGTACCAAATCTCATGTCTCTACGATGAAGTAAGTGAATAGCAAAGGGTCCTTTGAAAATTGCTAAGTGGCGCCGTTGAGGCATTAGGTCACGCCCACCAAAATTTCTTATGGATTCCTGTTGGGGGGTGGATAAGGATGCATCCAAGTGAGTTTTATGCAGCTCGGCCCAAAAATGTGGAATTCAGAGCCAAACGTATGGCAGCGGCGTTTGAGGTGACTTCACCACGCCGCCACGCTCTCCTGCTCCATCGAATCGACTTGGGGCTGGAATCCACAACACAACAACATGTCTTCTGTCTCTGGACACAGTTTCATGTTGATTAGCTCAGAGGGGTAACATAGCGACCGTTTACAGCAAAACATGACACTTCCTGTTGTCAGGGGGTGTGGCCTAAGTGATGTCATCATTTGACCATTGGATATTATAGGAGACCTGATGATGATTAATCACAGAAAGTTTGGTGCCTCTGTGTGTTTCTGTGTAGGAGATATAACAGTTTTATTTTTTGTGCCGAATAGGTGAACTTTGACCCCTGCTAACGCCCCTTCAACATGCTCAAAAACTCACCGTTTTGATAACTTTTAATTGGCCATGCCTTATGATCAGACTGCCCGAGTTTCAAGCCGATCGCTCGATATCTCTAGGAGGAGTTAGATCTTATACCGATGCTGTAACTGTCAAAATTGAGGTCAAAATCAGACTTTCAATCTAAAATGGCCGACTTCCTGTGATATTTACACTATGACATTAATTGTAAATTCTGAGCGTCTTGGTGAGCTCTACAACTGTACCAAATTTCATGTCTCTACGACGAAGTAAGTGAATAGCAAAGGGTCCTTTGAAAATTTCTAGGTGGCGCCGTTGAGGCATTTTTCTTTAGATTTTTGTGACGACCTTAAAATACAAAATTTTTAAACAGTCACCATGCATCTGCAAAGTTTGGTGAGTTTTTGAAAATGACAAAGCCCCCAAAAAGGCCCCTCTTTAGGGGGGCAGAATAATAAGAAGAATTAAAACCGCAAGCGGTGATGATCGGCCCTCGCAGCCAAGCGCCGCTCTGGCCTAAGGGCCACCGCTAGGGTACGCGCACCTCCCGCCGCCAGCCACCGCAGAAGCTGTCATGCATTTTCCTCACCCGTCTACCATGCAATACACACGTATGCGTTGGGCAGCGCTCCCCCACGACTCACAAAAAATGTGGTGCAGATCGGTCGATGCACCGAGGAGACACAGCCGTTGAATAATAAAAATGCATTTGGCCACCGGGCCGGACTAAATCGTTCGGCGGGCCAGATCCGGCCCGCAGGCCGTACGTTTGACACCCCTGGTTTAAACATTAGTATACCAACTTAATCAAAGGTATCTTACTAGCTGTTAATCCAGCTTCATGTGAAAAGTTAACAAAACCTTTTTAGTTATTTAAAGTTAATTATTTCATGTGTTTAAGGGTTTCGTTTCTTGCATTAAGACAGCTTTTATGAAAGTTTGACAGTTAAATTGGTGGATACACACCCAAAAGTAATAATGTAAAAGTAACACTTTGGCAATTGGAAAATTGCTAAAGTAACACGTTAGCAATATTCCACATGTGTATGTTGTGTACAAACTTTAGTAATTTCTAACAGACCACTTCACTCTCAGAAAGCAGGTCTGCTAGTGGTTCCTAAAGTCTGTAAAACCAGAATGGTAGGCAGATCCTTTAGTTATCAGGCTCCTCTCCAGTGGAACAAACTCCCAGTTTTGGTCCGTGACGCAGACACCCTGTCTACTTTTAAGACTAATCCTAAAACTTTCCTTTTTCCATCCATCCATCGTCTTCCGCTTATCCGGGGTCAGGTCGCGGGTGTAGCAGCTTCAAGAGGGAGGCCCAGACCTTCCTCTCCCCAGCCACTTGGGCCACTTCCTCCGGGGGAATCCCAAAGCGTTCCCAGGCGAGCAGAGTCTCTCCAGCGTGTCCTGGGTCTTCCCCTGGGTCTCCTCCCGGTGGGATGTGCCCAGAACACCTCACCAGGGATGCGTCCAGGAGGCATCCTAACCAGATGCCCGAGCCACCTCAACTGGCTCCTCTCAATGTGAAGGAGCAGTGGCTCTACTCTGAGTCCTCCCCGGATGACTGAGCTCCTCACTTTATCTCTAAGGGAGAGCCCAGACACACTATGGAGAAAACTCATTTTGGCCGCTTGTATCCGGGATCTCGTTCTTTCGGTCACGACCCAAAGCTCGTGACCATAGATGAGGGTAGGAACGTAGATCGACTGGTAAATCGAGAGCTTGGCCTTTTGGCTCAGCTCTCTCTTCACCACAACGGACCGGTACAGCACCCGCTTCACAGCAGACGTCGCACCAATCCGCCTGTCGATCTCCCGCTCCATCTTCCCCTCATTCGTGAACAAGACCCCAAGATACTTGAACTCCTCCACTAGAAGCTGGCTCTTGGGACTTTCCTTTTTTTACAAAGCTTGAAGTTAGAGTGGTTCATGTTACCCTGAGCTACCTCTATAGTTATGCTGCTGTATGCTTAGGCTGCTGGAGGACATCAGGGCCTATTTTTCTTCAATTTTGCATGACTGTTGTCATTTCAGCTTTTAACTTTTTGTTTTTTCTATTTTTTCTTCATAGTAGGTACACCTGGTCTGGCGTTCTGTTAGCTGTGACATCATCCAGGGAAGACAGATCACCTGTTATTACCATCTAATGTAAAACAGATTACTGGATCAATGTGTGCTTCTGTGCTTTTTTGTCTGTCTTGTTGTGTCTCTTCTCTCTCTTTTGTAACCCCCAGTCGGTCAAGGCAGATTACCGTTCATACTGAGCCCGGTTCTGCTGGAGGTTTTTCCTTCCTGTTAATGGGGAGTTTTTCCTTCCACTGTCACTTCATGCTTGATCAGTATGAGGGATTGCTGCAAAGCCATGTACAATGCAAACGACTCTCCCTGTAGCTCTACGCTTCTTCAGGAGTGAATGCTGCTTGTTACGACTTTGATGCAATCAACTGGTTCCCTTATATAGGAATTTATTTTACCAATCTGGATAATCTGACTTAATATGTATAATCTGATTGATTTTGACACTGTAAACTGCCTTTAGATGACATGCAGGCATGGACTGGTAATCGGGCGTACCCGGCATTTTCCTGGTGGGCCGGCAGACCCGACATGTATATTAATAATATGTATTATTATTATTACTATTTTATATATATGCCTCGTTATATTTGCATAATGCATGAAGAAAAATAAAATCAGCAGCGCAAGAGTCTGTTCCGATCATCCGGACCTTACCACAGGCTACTGCAGCCCATTGGTTATCATCCCTGACAGTCTAAAGGGCTAGGCCAATCTTAAAGTAGAAAAACACCTTCACGCTCCATGTGGAACTTTGTGCAGCAGTGTTCACAGTAGTAATGGATAAGAAACGCAAGGGAGGCGCAGAGAAACTGCACGAAAAAAAGAAACGAGTTCTTCAAACGGATGCTGCGAAATGTGTCAAACTGACTGACATGTTCCCAACAGCAGGCCCTTCATCTGCTCCGGTGTCTGGTGTAAAATATGGTGGTTGTGGTTGTAGTCAGTGACGTGCGGTAGAGTTCATAGCTGGTGAGGCACTGACGTCATCAGAGTCAGATTTACAAATATATACACTCTACAGAGTAGACTCGTTGCAAAGTGCTGAAGGAGACTGATTGAGCCAAATAAATTCACCAAGATACATGGAAAAATATTGGTTCTTTGATGAAAAAAATTGTCATTTGATTGGTAACAGTTTATGAGTTATGATGGATTTCTGCATTTGTAACACATTCTAAAACTATAACCCACATTAAGCACATTTCATTACAGAAACAAAACATGAATAAGTATCGCTGTCTTACCTCTACTTATAATTTAAGTCCCTGTGGCGCTCTTTCTGAACAAAAATATCATCATTTTCCGGTAAAAGTTCTCTTTATCTTCTTCAGTTTTAAAAGTCTCTCAGTCTCAGTGGAGCTCACTGCCAGGGAGGAAAGCCTTCCCTGATCAGTCCTGTTCCAGCTGTATGTTTAGAGTCTTTTTAGTGCTTTACTTGTTTAGCAAAACTCGCTAATAAAACATCAATAACTTGTTTTGACTCTACTATTTGGGGATCACGAGCGGTGCCCCTTGAGCGCCCCCTGCCTAGTGGCCAAGGAACTGCTGGCCTCACCTACAACCAGTTCTTTGCTGTTTATGATCGGCCAGCACCACGAAAACATGTTATCTGCACACAGTTTGATGACCAAAACACAATTCGTAATCCACATATATTAAATTGTGGAAAATCAGTTCATAACTGTTTGAACAATTGAATTTATGATCTAGAGACAGGAAGATGCATTCACAGAATGGAAGTCAGCGCAGTTACCATGGGATTGCGCAATCCCAGGGTAGGCCAAGCTCGCTGCGGCCTCACCGGCTTCGCTATGAAGCGCCACCAAGGATTTACATGAAAAATAGCGAAAAGTCTGCGATTTTAAAGAAAATATGATCAAAAATTAGGAAATTAGATAAATAAAATACTTATTACAAATGACTGAGTAAATCAAAATTTATATTATGTTATTATATATTTTCTTTCTTTCCATGATGACAAGTGAGGCATTTCTCTGGTTCATTTTGTCATTGGCATCCTCTTTTACACAGTGAGTGCACATTAGTCCAATGTTACCCTACAGTATCTGGAAGACTGAATAGATCTGATGAGCAACTTACAATAACTTCTTATAATGATGTAACGTGATAATATGTGTGATTGACCGTGACACCTCTCTTTCTCTCTCTCTCTCTCTGATCTAAGAATAATTGCTGTGCTGTGGTGGAGTTTACATTTTACAGTGTTAATAAATTAAGATTTTGGAAGTATTTTAAGTGTCCACTCACTAATTTCCATTATCCTGACTTCAAGGTATTGCACAGTTGGTATTGCACAGTTGGTATACACATTCAGTACACAAAAAAAATGTGGTGGGCCAGTCTAATCCAAAATGCCAGGGCCAATTTTTTGTCCCAATCCACCCCTGATGACATGTTTCATGATTTGGCGCTATATAAATAAAAACTGAAATGTATTGAACAAGAGTTTGTCAGTTTTCAAGCAGGATTTGTATATCTGTTCAACTTAAATATACAAGGAAACCAAAGAGTTAAGATCACTTACTTACCAAGAGAAATTCCTTTGGGGTTTATTTGTGGTCTCTTGCTGCCCCCTGCTGGACAAGTATGATCAAATACATATGCTTTACATGTCAACTTGGTATCAAAATTCAGATTTCAATCTAAAATGGCTTACTTCCTGTGATACTTGCAGTATGACATTAATTGTAAATTCTGAGCGTCTTGCTGAGATCTACAACTGTACAAAATTTCATTACTCTACGATGAAGTAAGTGAATACCAAAGGGTCCTTTGAAATTTGCTTGGTGGCGCTATAGAGAAACTAAGTCCTGCTCACTAAAGTTTGTTAAGGATTCCTGTTGGGGGGTGGATAAGGATGCATCCAAATGAGTTTTAAGCAGCTCGGCCCAAAACTGTGGAATTCAGAGCCAAACGTATGACAGCAGCGTTTGAGGTGAATATGCCACGCCGCCACGCCCCCCTGCTCCATCCAATCCAGTTGAGCCTGAAATCCACAACATACCAACATGTGTTCTGTCTGTGGACACAGTTTCATGTTGATTAGCTCAGAGGGGTAACATAGCGACCGCTTACAACAAAACATGACACTTCCTGTTGTCAGGGGGCGTGGCCTAAGCAATGTCATCATTTGACCATTGGATATTATAGGAGACCTGATGGTGATCAATCACTGAAAGTTTGATGCCTCTGTGTGTTTCTGTGTAGGAGATATAACAGTTTTATTTTTTGTGGCGAGTAGGTGAACTTTAACCCTTGCTAATGCCCCTTCAACAAGCTCAAAAACTCACCGTTTTGATAACTTTTAATTGGCCATGCCTTATGATCAGACTGCCCGAGTTTCAAGCCGCTCGCTAAAAATCTCTAGGAGGAGATCCATCAAATACCAATGCTATAAACGTCAAAAATGGGGTCAAAATCAGACATTCAATCTAAAATGGCCGACTTCCTGTGATATTTACACTATGACATTAATTGTAAATTCTGAGCGTCTTGGTGAGCTCTACCACTGTACCAAATCTCATGTCTCTACGATGAAGTAAGTGAATAGCAGAGGGTCCTTTGAAAATTGCTAAGTGGCGCCGTTGAGGCATTAGGTCACGCCCACCAAAATTTGTTATGGATTCTTGTTGGGGGCTGGATAAGGATGCATCCAAGTGAGTTTTATGCAGCTCGGCCCAAAAATGTGGAATTCAGAGCCAAACGTATGGCAGCGGCGTTTGAGGTGACTTCACCACGCCGCCACGCTCTCCTGCTCCATCGAATCGACTTGGGGCTGGAATCCACAACACAACAACATGTGTTCTGTCTGTGGACACAGTTTCATGTTGATTAGCTCAGAGGGGTAACATAGCGACCGTTTACAGCAAAACATGACACTTCCTGTTGTCAGGGGGTGTGGCCTAAGTGATGTCATCATTTGACCATTGGATATTATAGGAGACCTGATGATGATTAATCACAGAGAGTTTGGTGCCTCTGTGTGTTTCTGTGTAGGAGATATAACACTTTTATTTTTTGTGGCGAATAGGTGAACTTTGACCCCTGCCAACGCCCCTTCAGCATGCTCAAAAACTCACCGTTTTGATAACTTTTGATTGGCCATGCCTTATGATCAGACTGCCCGAGTTTCAAGCCGATCGCTCGATATCTCTAGGAGGAGTTAGATCTTATACCGATGCTGTAACTGTCAAAATTGAGGTCAAAATCAGACTTTCAATCTAAAATGGCCGACTTCCTGTGATATTTACACTATGACATTAATTGTAAATTCTGAGCGTCTTGGTGAGCTCTACAACTGTACCAAATTTCATGTCTCTACGACGAAGTAAGTGAATAGCAAAGGGTCCTTTGAAAATTTCTAGGTGGCGCCGTTGAGGCATTTTTCTTTAGATTTTTGTGACGACCTTAAAATACAAAATTTTTAAACAGTCACCATGCATCTGCCAAGTTTGGTGAGTTTTTGAAAATGAGAAAGCCCCCAAAAAGGCCCCTCTTTAGGGGGGCAGAATAATAATAATTAAAACCGCAAGCGGTGATGATCGGCCCTCGCAGCCAAGCGCCGCTCTGGCCTATGGGCCACCGCTAGGGTATGCGCACCTCCCGCCGCCAGCCACCGCAGAAGCTGTCGCGCATTTTCCTCACCCGTCCACCATGCAATACACACGTATGCGTTGGGCAGCGCTCCCCCACGACTCACAAAAAATCTGGTGCAGATCGGTCGATGCACCGAGGAGACACAGCCGTTGAATAATGAAAATGCATTTGGCCACCGGGCCGGACTAAATCGTTCGGCGGGCCAGATCCGGCCCGCAGGCCGTACGTTTGACACCCCTGGTTTAAACATTAGTATACCTATTTAATTAAAGGTATCTTACTAGCTGTTAATCCAGCTTCATGTGAAAAGTTAACAAAACCTTTTTAGCTATTTAAAGTTAATTGTTATTTCATGTGTTAAGGGTTTCGTTTCTTGCATTAAGACAGCTGTTATGAAAGTTTGACATCTAAATTGGTGAATACACACCCAAAAGTAATAATGTAAAACTAACACTTTAGCAATTGGAATATTGCTAAAGTAACACGTTAGCAATATTCCACATGTGTATGTTGTGTACAAACTTTAGTAATTTCTAACAGACCACTTCACTCTCAGAAAGCAGGTCTGCTGGTGGTTCCTAAAGTCTGTAAAACCAGAATGGGAGGCAGATCCTTTAGCTATCATGCTCCTCTCCAGTGGAACCAACTCCCAGTTTTGGTCCGTGACGCAGACACCCTGTCTACTTTTAAGACTAATCCTAAAACTTTCCTTTTTCCATCCATCCATCGTCTTCCGCTTATCCGGGGGAATCCCAAAGCGTTCCCAGGCGAGTAGAGTCTCTCCAGCGTGTCCTGGGTCTTCCCCTGGGCCTCCTCCCGGTGGGACGTGCCCAGAACACCTCACCAGGGAGGCGTCCAGGAGGCATCCTAACCAGATGCCCGAGCCACCTCAACTGGCTCCTCTCAATGTGGAGGAGCAGCGGCTCTACTCTGAGTCCTCCCCGGATGACTGAGCTCCTCACCCTATCTCTAAGGGAGAGCCCAGACACACTATGGAGAAAACTCATTTTGGCCGCTTGTATCCGGGATCTCGTTCTTTCGGTCACGACCCAAAGCTCATGACCATAGATGAGGGTAGGAACGTAGATCGACTGGTAAATCGAGAGCTTGGCCTTTTGGCTCACCTCTCTCTTCACCACAACGGATCGGTACAGCGCCCGCTTCACAGCAGACGTCGCACCAATCCGCCTGTCGATCTCCCGCTCCATCTTCCCCTCATTCGTGAACAAGACCCCAAGATACTTGAACTCCTCCACTAGAAGCTGGCTCTTGGGACTTTCCTTTTTGACAAAGCTTATAGTTAGAGTGGTTCATTTTACCCTGAGCTACCTCTATAGTTATGCTGCTATAGGCTTAGGCTGCTGGAGGACATCAGGGTCTATTGTTCTTCAATTTTGCATGACTGTTGTCATTTCAGCTTTTAACTTTTTGTTTTTTCTATTTTTTCTTCATAGTAGGTACACCTGGTCTGGCGTTCTGTTAGCTGTGACATCATCCAGGGAAGACAGATCACCTGTTATTACCATCTAATGTAAAACAGATTACTGGATCAATGTGTGCTTCTGTGTCAAACTGTGTCAAACTGACTGACATGTTCCCAACAGCAGGCCTTCATCTGCTCCGGTGTCTGATGTAAAATATAGTGGTGGTTGTGGTTGTAGTCAGTGACGTGCGGTAGGGTTCATAGCTGGTGAGGCACTGACGTCATCAGAGTCAGATTTACAAATATATACACTCTACAGAGTAGACTCGTTGCAAAGTGCTGAAGGAGACTGATTGAGCCAAATAAATTCACCAAGATACATGGAAAAATATTGGTTCTTTGATGAAAAAAAATTGTCATTTGATTGGTAACAGTTTATGAGTTATGATGGATTTCTGCATTTGTAACACATTCTAAAACTATAACCCATATTACGCACATTTTATCACAAAAACAAAACATGAATAAGTATCGCTGTCTTACCTCTACTTATAATTTAAGTCCATGTGGCGCTCTTTCTGAACAAAAATATCATCATTTTCCGGTAAAAGTTCTCTTTATCTTCTTCAGATTTAAAACTCTCTTAGTCTCAGTGGAGCTCACTGCCAGGGAGGAAAGCCTTCCCTGATCAGTCCTGTTCCAGCTGTATGTTTAGAGTCTTTTTAGTGCTTTACTTGTTTAGCAAAACTCGCTAATAAAACATCAATAACTTGTTTTGACTCTACTATTTGGGGATCACGAGCGGTGCCCCTTGAGCGCCCCCTGCCTAGAGGCCAAGGATTTGCCGGCCTCACCTACAACCAGTTCTTTGCTGTTTATGATCGGCCAGCACCAGGAAAACATGTTATCTGCACACAGTTTGATGACCAAAACACAATTCGTAATCCACATATATTAAATTGTGGAAAATCAGTTCATAACTGTTTGAACAATTGAATTTATGATCTAGAGACAGGAAGATGCATTCACAGAATGGAAGTCAGCGCAGTTAACATGGGATTGCGCAATCCCAGGGGAGGCCAAGCTCGCTGCGGCCTCACCGGCTTCCCTATGAAGCGCCACCAAGAATTTACATGAAAAATAGCGAAAAGTCTGCGATTTTAAAGAAAATATGATCAAAAATTAGGAAATTAGATAAATAAAATACTTATTACAAATGACTGAGTAAATCAAAATTTATATTATGTTATTATATATTTTCTTTCTTTCCATGATGACAAGTGAGGCATTTCTCTGGTTCATTTTGTCATTGGCATCCTTTTTTACACAGTGAGTGCACATTAGTCCAATGTTACCCTACAGTATCTGGAAGACGGAATAGATCTGATGAGCAACTTACAATAACTTCTTATAATGATGTAACGTGATAATATGTGTGATTGACCGTGACACCTCTCTTTCTCTCTCTCTCTCTGATCTAAGAATAGTTGCTGTGCTGTGGTGGAGTTTACATTTTACAGTGTTAATAAATTAAGATTTTGGAAGTATTTTAAGTGTCCACTCTCTCTAATTTCCATTATCCTGACTTCAAGGTATTGCACAGTTGGTATACACATTCAGTACACAAAAAAAATGTGGTGGGCCAGTCTAATCCAAAATGCCAGGGCCGATTTTTTTGTTCCAATCCACCCCTGATGACATGTTTCATGATTTTGGCGCTATATAAATAAAAACTGAAATGTATTGAACAAGAGTTTGTCAGTTTTCAAGCAGGATTTGTATATCTGTTCAATTTAAATATATAAGGAAACCAAAGAGTTAAGATCACTTACTTACCAAGAGAGATTCCTTTGGGGTTTATTTGTGGTCTCTTGCTGCCCCCTGCTGGACAAGTATGATCAAATACATATGCTTTACATGTCAACTTGGTATCAAAATTCAGATTTCAATCTAAAATGGCTTACTTCCTGTGATACTTGCAGTATGACATTAATTGTAAATTCTGAGCGTCTTGCTGAGATCTACAACTGTACAAAATTTCATTACTCTACGATGAAGTAAGTGAATAGCAAAAGGTCCTTTGAAAATTGCTTGGTGGCGCTATAGAGAAACTAAGTCCTGCTCACTAAAGTTTGTTATGGATTCCTGTTGGGGGGTGGATAAGGATGCATCCAAATGAGTTTTAGGCAGCTCGGCCCAAAACTGTGGAATTCAGAGCCAAACGTATGACAGCAGCGTTTGAGGTGAATATGCCACGCCGCCACGCCCCCCTGCTCCATCGAATCCAGTTGAGCCTGAAATCCACAACATACCAACATGTGTTCTGTCTGTGGACACAATTTCATGTTGATTAGCTCAGAGGGGTAACATAGCGACCGCTTACAACAAAACATGACACTTCCTGTTGTCAGGGGGCGTGGCCTAAGCAATGTCATCATTTGACCATTGGATATTATAGGAGACCTGATGATGATCAATCACAGAAAGTTTGGTGCCTCTGTGTGTTTCTGTGTAGGAGATATAACACTTTTATTTTTTGTGGCGAATAGGTGAACTTTGACCCCTACCAACGCCCCTTCAGCATGCTCAAAAACTCACCGTTTTGATAACATTTGATTGGCCATGCCTTATGATCAGACTGCCCGAGTTTCAAGCCGATCGCTCGATATCTCTAGGAGGAGTTAGATCTTATACCAATGCTGTAACTGTCAAAATTGAGGTCAAAATCAGACTTTCAGTCTAAAATGGCCGACTTCCTGTGATACTTGCATTATGACAATAATTGTAAATTCTGAGCGTCTTGTTGAGCTCTACAACTGTACCAAATCTCATGTCTCTACGACGAAGTAAGTGAATAGCAAAGGGTCCTTTGAAAATTTCTAGGTGGCGCCGTTGAGGCATTTTTCTTTAGATTTTTGTGACGACCTTAAAATACAAAATTTTTAAACAGTCACCATGCATCTGCAAAGTTTGGTGAGTTTTTGAATATGATAAAGCCCCCAAAAAGGCCCCTCTTTAGGGGGGCAGAATAAGAATAAGAATAAGAATTAAAACCGCAAGCGGTGATGATCGGCCCTCGCAGCCAAGCGCCGCTCTGGCCTAAGGGCCACCGCTAGGGTACGCGCACCTCCCGCCGCCAGCCACCGCAGAAGCTGTCATGCATTTTCCTCACCCGTCTACCATGCCATACACACGTATGCGTTGGGCAGCGCTCCCCCACGACTCACAAAAAATCTGGTGCAGATCGGTCGATGCACCGAGGAGACACAGCCGTTGAATAATAAAAATGCATTTGGCCACCGGGCCGGACTAAATCGTTCGGCGGGCCAGATCCGGCCCGCAGGCCGTACGTTTGACACCCCTGGTTTAAACATTAGTATACCAACTTAATCAAAGGTATCTTACTAGCTGTTAATCCAGCTTCATGTGAAAAGTTAACAAAACCTTTTTAGTTATTTAAAGTTAATTATTTCATGTGTTTAAGGGTTTCGTTTCTTGCATTAAGACAGCTTTTATGAAAGTTTGACAGTTAAATTGGTGGATACACACCCAAAAGTAATAATGTAAAAGTAACACTTTGGCAATTGGAAAATTGCTAAAGTAACACGTTAGCAATATTCCACATGTAATTTCTAACAGACCACTTCACTCTCAGAAAGCAGGTCTGCTAGTGGTTCCTAAAGTCTGTAAAACCAGAATGGTAGGCAGATCCTTTAGTTATCAGGCTCCTCTCCAGTGGAACAAACTCCCAGTTTTGGTCCGTGACGCAGACACCCTGTCTACTTTTAAGACTAATCCTAAAACTTTCCTTTTTCCATCCATCCATCGTCTTCCACTTATCCGGGGTCAGGTCGCAGGGGCAGCTTCAAGAGGGAGCCCCAGACCTTCCTCTCCCCAGCCACTTGGGCCACTTCCTCCGGGGGAATCCCAAAGCGTTCCCAGGCCAGCATAGTCTCTCCAGCGTGTCCTGGGTCTTCCTCTGGGCCTCCTCCCGGTGGGACGTGCCAAGAACACCTCATCAGGGAGGCGTCCAGGAGGCATCCTAACCAGATGCCCGATCCACCTCAACTGGCTCCTCTCAATGTGGAGGAGCAGCGGCTCTACTCTGAGTCCTCCCCGGATGACTGAGCTCCTCACCCTATCTCTAAGGGAGAGCCCAGACACACTATGGAGAAAACTCATTTTGGCCGCTTGTATCCGGGATTTCGTTCTTTCGGTCACGACCCAAAGCTCGTGACCATAGATGAGGGTAGGAACGTAGATCGACTGGTAAATCGAGAGCTTGGCCTTTTGGCTCAGCTCTCTCTTCACCACAACGGATCGGTACAGCGCACGCTTCACAGCAGACGTCGCACCAATCCGCCTGTCGATCTCCCGCTCCATCTTCCCCTCATTCGTGAACAAGACCCCAAGATACTTGAACTCCTCCACTAGAAGCTGGCTCTTGGGACTTTCCTTTTTGACAAAGATTATAGTTAGAGTGGTTCATGTTACCCCGAGCTACCTCTATAGTTATGCTGCTATAGGCTTAGGCTGCTGGAGGACATCAGGGTCTATTGTTCTTCAATTTTGCATGACTGTTGTCATTTCAGCTTTTACCTTTTTGTTTTTTCTATTTTTTCTTCATAGTAGGTACCCCTGGTCTGGCGTTCTGTTAGCTGTGACATCATTCAGGGAAGACAGATCACCTGCTATTACCATCTAATGTAAAACACATTACTGGATCAATGTGTGCTTCTGTGCTTTTTTGTCTGTCTTGTTGTGTCTCTTCTCTCTCTTTTGTAACCCCCAGTCGGTCAAGGCAGATTACCGTTCATACTGAGCCCGGTTCGGCTGGAGGTTTTTCCTTCCTGTTAATGGGGAGTTTTTCCTTCTGCTGTCACTTCATGCTTGATCAGTATGAGGGATTGCTGCTAAGCCATGTACAATGCAAACGACTCTCCCTGTGGCTCTACGCTTCTTCAGGAGTCAATGCTGCTTGTTACGACTTTGATGAAATCAACTGGTTCCCTTATATAGGAATTTCTTTTACCAATCTGGATAATCTGACTTAATATGTATAATCTGATTGATTTTGACATTGTAAACTGCCTTTAGATGACATGCAGGCCGGCAGACCCGACATGTATATTAATAATATGTATTATTATTATTAATATTATTATTATTTTATATATCTGCCTCGTTATATTTGCATAATGCATGAAGAAAAATATCAGCAGCGCAAGAGTCTGTTCTGATCATCCAGCCCTTACCACAGGCTACTGCAGCCCATTGGTTATCATCCCTGACAGTCTAAAGGGCTAGGCCAATCATAAAGTAGAAAAACACCTTCACGCTCCATGTGGAACTTTGTGCAGCGGTGTTCACAGTAGTAATGGATAAGAAACGCAAGGGAGGCGCAGAGAAACTGCACGAAAAAAAGAAACGAGTTCTTCAAACGGATGCTGCGAAATGTGTCAAACTGACTGACATGTCCCCAACAGCAGGCCCTTCATCTGCTCCGGTGTCTGGTGTAAAATATGGTGGTGGTTGTAGTCAGTGACGTGCGGTAGAGAGTGACACGGGAGTGGATTTTCACTCCTGTCCCGTCCCACTCCCACTGATAAAAATTGTGTCCCGTCCCAATCCCGGGCCAGAGTAGAAAAAAAAATCCTGTCCCGTCCCGCTCCTGGTAAAATTACTCCCACTCCCATCCCGCTCCCACTCAGAATGACTCCCGCTCCTGCCCTACTCCCATTCTTGTTGTCTTCATTAAGTTTTCTGGAAATACATTAAACCTGAATGTCTATGAAGGGTCAGTTAAGTTCCTGTTTTAGCTGTAGTAAAGGCCAGTTAAAGTGAAAGGAATAATAATAAATAAATAAATAAAGTAACAAACACGGAAACAGACCATGCCTATCTTAGTTGAATAAACAAAATGTACAATGTTGCTTTTTACTAATTCATTAAGTAATTGTTTCACATGAACAATGAAGTTACTTTTACATTTCAAATTGCTGAAACTAAAGAATAATGCACCGAGAAAGAGATCTGTACTCAGTTAAGAAAAAAGTGCATAAAGGCATTACTGTCACAATTTAGATAATGTACCGAAGTGGTTCAAAAACTCAGTTTAGTAAAACAAAAAATTACAAAAAAGTTGAATATCATTCAAGCATATTAGTATTTTTCCATTTGCAATAAAATATCCACAAACTAATTAGGGTTTACTATCAGAACCAATACATTCATTGAACATTAAACACATTCTTAGACAGATCTGTCAACTTTTATCAAAAGTTAAAAGTGAGATTATGTTAATTTTCGGGGATGATGCGGAGCTGGAGGCGGAGCTAACTGGACCCAGGAACAGCCGGTCCAGTCGGCTCCGTCTCATTTTTACCCGACCAGACATGGAAGTACATGTTTTACTTTTGTTAAATAGTGAAACAGAAGTGTTAACACATTGTTCAGTTATTGGGTTAAAACAGAAAAAAACACAACTGTTCAGACAATACTAAATAAAATAATAAAGTAGTTTTAAGTTATTGGCCGTATTATTACACTGTTGCACATTGGGAAATTAGTCCAGGAAACACGTTTTACAAGCAGGTACTGAGTGTTAACACCGTGACATTCAACTCTCCTCAAGTTTGTTAATATTTGCAACTTTACAGTTGCGCTGTGAGTTTAATAAATAAGTCCTTACTTTTGACTTTGCGTTGCCGATCCAACTTTTCCAGGTTGAGTTCGCCACTAGCGGTTGATCCCCCCCACTCCCATTCTGTTTTTTGAGCGCTGGCGGAAAAAATAAACCGGATGCACTGTTGGCTTCTGGGTCGTGTAGTTCTTTGACCAGCATTATAGTTTCGGTTTCTTGGAAAAAAACTACAAAATGGCGGCGGCGAACCTACATTTTTGATTTTCTATTTTATTTAATCTTTTGGCTTCGATCCTAGTTAATTGTACCTGTTGTTGGTTTACTCCCGCTCCCGTCTGCTCCCGTTTATATTTAATCCTGTACCGTCCCAATCACGTGATATTTACTGATGTTGACTCCCATCCCGCGGGATTCCCGTGGGAATCACGTGACCCGCGGGATTCCCGAAAAAATGTCAGTCTCTAACGTGCGGTAGGGTTCATGGCTGGTGAGGCACTGACGTCATCAGAGTCAGATTTACAAATATATACACTCTACAGAGTAGACTCGTTGCAAAGTGCTGAAGGAGACTGATTGAGCCAAATAAATTCACCAAGATACATGGAAAAATATTGGTTCTTTGATGAAAAAAATTGTCATTTGATTGGTAACAGTTTATGAGTTATGATGGATTTCTGCATTTGTAACACATTCTAAAACTATAACCCACATTACGCAGATTTTATCACAAAAACAAAACATGAATAAGTATCGCTGTCTTACCTCTACTTATAATTTAAGTCCCTGTGGCGCTCTTTCTGAACAAAAATATCATCATTTTCCGGTAAAAGTTCTCTTTATCTTCTTCAGTTTTAAAAGTCTCTCAGTCTCAATGGAGCTCACTGCCAGGGAGGAAAGCCTTCCCTGATCAGTCCTGTTCCAGCTGTATGTTTAGTCTTTTTAGTGCTTTACTTGTTTAGCAAAACTCGCTAATAAAACATCAATAACTTGTTTTGACTCTACTATTTGGGGATCACGAGCGGTGCCCCTTGAGCGCCCCCTGCCTAGTGGCCAAGGAACTGCTGGCCTCACCTACAACCACTTCTTTGCTGTTTATGATCGGCCAGCACCACGAAAACATGTTATCTGCACACAGTTTGATGACCAAAACACAATTCGTAATCCACATATATTAAATTGTGGAAAATCAGTTCATAACTGTTTGAACAATTGAATTTATGATCTAGAGACAGGAAGATGCATTCACAGAATGGAAGTCAGCGCAGTTACCATGGGATTGCGCAATCCCAGGGTAGGCCAAGCTCGCTGCGGCCTCACCGGCTTCGCTATCAAGCGCCACCAAGGATTTACATGAAAAATAGCGAAAAGTCTGCGATTTTAAAGAAAATATGATCAAAAATTAGGAAATTAGATAAATAAAATACTTATTACAAATGACTGAGTAAATCAAAATTTATATTATGTTATTATATATTTTCTTTCTTTCCATGATGACAAGTGAGGCATTTCTCTGGTTCATTTTGTCATTGGCATCCTTTTTTACACAGTGAGTGCACATTAGTCCAATGTTACCCTACAGTATCTGGAAGACTGAATAGATCTGATGAGCAACTTACAATAACTTCTTATAATGATGTAACGTGATAATATGTGTGATTGACCGTGACACCTCTCTTTCTCTCTCTCTCTCTCTGATCTAAGAATAGTTGCTGTGCTGTGGTGGAGTTTACATTTTACAGTGTTAATAAATTAAGATTTTGGAAGTATTTTAAGTGTCCACTCTCACTAATTTCCATTATCCTGACTTCAAGGTATTGCACAGTTGGTATTGCACAGTTGGTATACACATTCAGTACACAAAAAAAATGTGGTGGGCCAGTCTAATCCAAAATGCCAGGGCCAATTTTTTGTCCCAATCCACCCCTGATGACATGTTTCATGATTTGGCGTTATATAAATAAAAACTGAAATGTATTGAACAAGAGTTTGTCAGTTTTCAAGCAGGATTTGTATATCTGTTCAACTTAAATATACAAGGAAACCAAAGAGTTAAGATCACTTACTTACCAAGAGAAATTCCTTTGGGGTTTATTTGTGGTCTCTTGCTGCCCCCTGCTGGACAAGTATGATCAAATACATATGCTTTACATGTCAACTTGGTATCAAAATTCAGATTTCAATCTAAAATGGCTTACTTCCTGTGATACTTGCAGTATGACATTAATTGTAAATTCTGAGCGTCTTGCTGAGATCTACAACTGTACAAAATTTCATTACTCTACGATGAAGTAAGTGAATACCAAAGGGTCCTTTGAAATTTGCTTGGTGGCGCTATAGAGAAACTAAGTCCTGCTCACTAAAGTTTGTTAAGGATTCCTGTTGGGGGGTGGATAAGGATGCATCCAAATGAGTTTTAAGCAGCTCGGCCCAAAACTGTGGAATTCAGAGCCAAACGTATGACAGCAGCGTTTGAGGTGAATATGCCACGCCGCCACGCCCCCCTGCTCCATCCAATCCAGTTGAGCCTGAAATCCACAACATACCAACATGTGTTCTGTCTGTGGACACAGTTTCATGTTGATTAGCTCAGAGGGGTAACATAGCGACCGCTTACAACAAAACATGACACTTCCTGTTGTCAGGGGGCGTGGCCTAAGCAATGTCATCATTTGACCATTGGATATTATAGGAGACCTGATGGTGATCAATCACTGAAAGTTTGATGCCTCTGTGTGTTTCTGTGTAGGAGATATAACAGTTTTATTTTTTGTGGCGAGTAGGTGAACTTTAACCCTTGCTAATGCCCCTTCAACAAGCTCAAAAACTCACCGTTTTGATAACTTTTAATTGGCCATGCCTTATGATCAGACTGCCCGAGTTTCAAGCCGCTCGCTAAAAATCTCTAGGAGGAGATCCATCAAATACCAATGCTATAAACGTCAAAAATGTGGTCAAAATCAGACATTCAATCTAAAATGGCCGACTTCCTGTGATATTTACACTATGACATTAATTGTAAATTCTGAGCGTCTTGGTGAGCTCTACCACTGTACCAAATCTCATGTCTCTACGATGAAGTAAGTGAATAGCAAAGGGTCCTTTGAAAATTGCTAAGTGGCGCCGTTGAGGCATTAGGTCACGCCCACCAAAATTTGTTATGGATTCCTGTTGGGGGGTGGATAAGGATGCATCCAAGTGAGTTTTATGCAGCTCGGCCCAAAAATGTGGAATTCAGAGCCAAACGTATGGCAGCGGCGTTTGAGGTGACTTCACCACGCCGCCACGCTCTCCTGCTCCATCGAATCGACTTGGGGCTGGAATCCACAACACAACAACATGTTTTCTGTCTCTGGACACAGTTTCATGTTGATTAGCTCAGAGGGGTAACATAGCGACCGTTTACAGCAAAACATGACACTTCCTGTTGTCAGGGGGTGTGGCCTAAGTGATGTCATCATTTGACCATTGGATATTATAGGAGACCTGATGATGATTAATCACAGAAAGTTTGGTGCCTCTGTGTGTTTCTGTGTAGGAGATATAACACTTTTATTTTTTGTGGCGAATAGGTGAACTTTGACCCCTGCCAACGCCCCTTCAGCATGCTCAAAAACTCACCGTTTTGATAACTTTTGATTGGCCATGCCTTATGATCAGACTGCCCGAGTTTCAAGCCGATCGCTCAAAATCTCTAGGAGGAGATCCATCAAATAGCAATGCTATAAACGTCAAAAATTGGGTCAAAATCAGACTTTAAGTCTAAAATGGCCAACTTCCTGTGATATTTGCACTATGACATTAATTGTAAATTCTGAGCGTCTTGTTGAGCTCTACAACTGTACCAAATTTCATGTCTCTACGACGAAGTAAGTGAATAGCAAAGGGTCCTTTGAAAATTTCTAGGTGGCGCCGTTGAGGCATTTTTCTTTAGATTTTTGTGACGACCTTAAAATACAAAATTTTTAAACAGTCACCATGCATCTGCCAAGTTTGGTGAGTTTTTGAAAATGAGAAAGCCCCCAAAAAGGCCCCTCTTTAGGGGGGCAGAATAATAATAATAATAATAATTAACACTACAGATACAATAGGCCTTCGCAGCGCTTAGCTGCTCGGGCCTAATAATAATTAAAACCGCAAGCGGTGATGATCGGCCCTCGCAGCCAAGCGCCGCTCTGGCCTAAGGGCCACCGCTAGGGTACGCGCACCTCCCGCCGCCAGCCACCGCAGAAGCTGTCATGCATTTTCCTCACCCGTCTACCATGCAATACACACGTATGCGTTGGGCAGCGCTCCCCCACGACTCACAAAAAATGTGGTGCAGATCGGTCGATGCACCGAGGAGACACAGCCGTTGAATAATAAAAATGCATTTGGCCACCGGGCCGGACTAAATCGTTCGGCGGGCCAGATCCGGCCCGCAGGCCGTACGTTTGACACCCCTGGTTTAAACATTAGTATACCAACTTAATCAAAGGTATCTTACTAGCTGTTAATCCAGCTTCATGTGAAAAGTTAACAAAACCTTTTTAGTTATTTAAAGTTAATTATTTCATGTGTTTAAGGGTTTCGTTTCTTGCATTAAGACAGCTTTTATGAAAGTTTGACAGTTAAATTGGTGGATACACACCCAAAAGTAATAATGTAAAAGTAACACTTTGGCAATTGGAAAATTGCTAAAGTAACACGTTAGCAATATTCCACATGTGTATGTTGTGTACAAACTTTAGTAATTTCTAACAGACCACTTCACTCTCAGAAAGCAGGTCTGCTAGTGGTTCCTAAAGTCTGTAAAACCAGAATGGTAGGCAGATCCTTTAGTTATCAGGCTCCTCTCCAGTGGAACAAACTCCCAGTTTTGGTCCGTGACGCAGACACCCTGTCTACTTTTAAGACTAATCCTAAAACTTTCCTTTTTCCATCCATCCATCGTCTTCCACTTATCCGGGGTCAGGTCGCAGGGGCAGCTTCAAGAGGGAGCCCCAGACCTTCCTCTCCCCAGCCACTTGGGCCACTTCCTCTGGGGGAATCCCAAAGCGTTCCCAGGCCAGCATAGTCTCTCCAGCGTGTCCTGGGTCTTCCTCTGGGCCTCCTCCCGGTGGGACGTGCCCAGAACACCTCATCAGGGAGGCGTCCAGGAGGCATCCTAACCAGATGCCCGATCCACCTCAACTGGCTCCTCTCAATGTGGAGGAGCAGCGGCTCTACTCTGAGTCCTCCCCGGATGACTGAGCTCCTCACCCTATCTCTAAGGGAGAGCCCAGACACACTATGGAGAAAACTCATTTTGGCCGCTTGTATCCGGGATTTCGTTCTTTCGGTCACGACCCAAAGCTCGTGACCATAGATGAGGGTAGGAACGTAGATCGACTGGTAAATCGAGAGCTTGGCCTTTTGGCTCAGCTCTCTCTTCACCACAACGGATCGGTACAGCGCACGCTTCACAGCAGACGTCGCACCAATCCGCCTGTCGATCTCCCGCTCCATCTTCCCCTCATTCGTGAACAAGACCCCAAGATACTTGAACTCCTCCACTAGAAGCTGGCTCTTGGGACTTTCCTTTTTGACAAAGATTATAGTTAGAGTGGTTCATGTTACGCTGAGCTACCTCTATAGTTATGCTGCTATAGGCTTAGGCTGCTGGAGGACATCAGGGTCTATTGTTCTTCAATTTTGCATGACTGTTGTCATTTCAGCTTTTACCTTTTTGTTTTTTCTATTTTTTCTTCATAGTAGGTACACCTGGTCTGGCGTTCTGTTAGCTGTGACATCATTCAGGGAAGACAGATCACCTGCTATTACCATCTAATGTAAAACACATTACTGGATCAATGTGTGCTTCTGTGCTTTTTTGTCTGTCTTGTTGTGTCTCTTCTCTCTCTTTTGTAACCCCCAGTCGGTCAAGGCAGATTACCGTTCATACTGAGCCCGGTTCGGCTGGAGGTTTTTCCTTCCTGTTAATGGGGAGTTTTTCCTTCTGCTGTCACTTCATGCTTGATCAGTATGAGGGATTGCTGCAAAGCCATGTACAATGCAAACGACTCTCCCTGTGGCTCTACGCTTCTTCAGGAGTCAATGCTGCTTGTTACGACTTTGATGAAATCAACTGGTTCCCTTATATAGGAATTTCTTTTACCAATCTGGATAATCTGACTTAATATGTATAATCTGATTGATTTTGACATTGTAAACTGCCTTTAGATGACATGCAGGCCGGCAGACCCGACATGTATATTAATAATATGTATTATTATTATTAATATTATTATTATTTTATATATCTGCCTCGTTATATTTGCATAATGCATGAAGAAAAATATCAGCAGCGCAACAGTCTGTTCCGATCATCCAGCCCTTACCACAGGCTACTGCAGCCCATTGGTTATCATCCCTGACAGTCTAAAGGGCTAGGCCAATCATAAAGTAGAAAAACACCTTCACGCTCCATGTGGAACTTTGTGCAGCGGTGTTCACAGTAGTAATGGATAAGAAACGCAAGGGAGGCGCAGAGAAACTGCACGAAAAAAAGAAACGAGTTCTTCAAACGGACGCTGCGAAATGTGTCAAACTGACTGACATGTTCCCAACAGCAGGCCCTTCATCTGCTCCGGTGTCTGGTGTAAAATATGGTGGTGGTGGTGGTGGTGGTTGTAGTCAGTGACGTGCGGTAGGGTTCATAGCTGGTGAGGCACTGACGTCATCAGAGTCAAATTTACAAATATATACACTCTACAGTAGACTCGTTGCAAAGTGCTGAAGGAGACTGATTGAGCCAAATCAATTCACCAAGAGATATGGAAAAAATATTGATTCTTTGATGAAAAAAAATGTGTCATTTGATTGGTAACAGTTTGAGTTATGATGGATTTCTGCATTTGTAACACATTCTAAAACTATAACCAACATTACGCACATTTTATCACAAAAACAAAACATGAATAAGTATCGCTGTCTTACCTCTACTTATAATTTAAGTCCCTGTGGCGCTCTTTCTGAACAAAAAAATCATTTTCCGGTAAAAGTTCTCTTTATCTTCTTCAGTTTTAAAAGTCTCTCAGTCTCAGTGGAGCTCACTGCCAGGGAGGAAAGCCTTCCCTGATCAGTCCTGTTCCAGCTGTATGTTTAGTCTTTTTAGTGCTTTACTTGTTTAGCAAAACTCGCTAATAAAACATCAATAACTTGTTTTGACTCTACTATTTGGGGATCAGGAGCGGTGCCCCTTGAGCGCCCCCTGCCTAGCGGCCAAGGAACTGCCGGCCTCACCTACAACCAGTTCTTTGCTGTTTATGATCGGCCAGCACCACAAAACCATGTTATCTGCACACAGTTTGATGACCAAAACACAATTCGTAATCCACATATATTAAATTGTGGAAAATCAGTTCATAACTGTTTGAACAATTGAATTTATGATCTAGAGACAGGAAGATGCATTCACAGAATGGAAGTCAGCACAGTTAACATGGGATTGCGCAATCCCAGGGGAGGCCAAGCTCGCTGCGGCCTCACCGGCTTCGCTATGAAGCGCCACCAAGGATTTACATGAAAAATAGCGAAAAGTCTGCGATTTTAAAGAAAATATGATCAAAAATTAGGAAATTAGATAAATAAAATACTTATTACAAATGATTGAGTAAATCAAAATTTATATTATGTTATTATATATTTTCTTTCTTTCCATGATGACAAGTGAGGCATTTCTCTGGTTCATTTTGTCATTGGCATCCTTTTTTACACTGAGTGCACATTAGTCCAATGTTACCCTACAGTATCTGGAAGATTGAATAGATCTGATGAGCAACTTACAATAACTTCTTATGATGATGTAACGTGATAATATGTGTGATTGACCGTGACACCTCTCTTTCTCTCTCTCTCTCTGATCTAAGAATTGTTGCTGTGCTGTGGTGGAGTTTACATTTTACAGTGTTAATAAATTAAGATTTTGGAAGTACTTTAAGTGTCCACTCTCACTAATTTCCATTATCCTGACCTCAAGGTATTGCACAGTTGGTATACACATTCAGTACACAAAAGAAATGTGGTGGGCCAGTCTAATCCAAAATGCCAGGCCCGATTTTTTTGTCCCAATCCACCCCTGATGACATCTTTCATGATTTGGCGCTATATAAATAAAAACTGAAATGTATTGAACAAGAGTTTGTCAGTTTTCAAGCAGGATTTGTATATCTGTTCAACTTAAATATGTAAGGAAACCAAAGAGTTAAGGTCACTTACTTACCAAGAGAAATTCCTTTGGGGTTTATTTGTGGTCTCTTGCTGCCCCCTGCTGGACAAGTATGATCAAATACATATGCTTTACATGTCAACTTGGTATCAAAATTCAGATTTCAATCTAAAATGGCTTACTTCCTGTGATACTTGCACTATGACATTAATTGTAAATTCTGAGCGTCTTGCTGAGATCTACAACTGTACAAAATTTCATTACTCTACGATGAAGTAAGTGAATACCAAAGGGTCCTTTGAAATTTGCTTGGTGGCGCTATAGAGAAACTAAGTCCTGCTCACTAAAGTTTGTTAAAGATTCCTGTTGGGGGGTGGATAAGGATGCATCCAAATGAGTTTTAAGCAGCTCGGCCCAAAACTGTGGAATTCAGAGCCAAACGTATGACAGCAGCGCTTGAGGTGAATATGCCACGCCGCCACGCCCCCCTGCTCCATCCAATCCAGTTGAGCCTGAAATCTACAACATACCAACATGTGTTCTGTCTGTGGACACAGTTTCATGTTGATTAGCTCAGAGGGGTAACATAGCGACCACTTACAACAAAACATGACACTTCCTGTTGTCAGGGGGCGTGGCCTAAGCAATGTCATCATTTGACCATTGGATATTATAGGAGACCTGATGGTGATCAATCACTGAAAGTTTGATGCCTCTGTGTGTTTCTGTGTAGGAGATATAACAGTTTTATTTTTTGTGGCGAGTAGGTGAACTTTGACCCCTGCTAATGCCCCTTCAACAAGCTCAAAAACTCACCGTTTTGATAACTTTTGATTGGCCATGCCTTATGATCAGACTGCCCGAGTTTCAAGCCGATCGCTCAATATCTCTAGGAGGAGTTAGATCTTATACCGATGCTGTAACTGTCAAAATTGAGGTCAAAATCAGACTTTCAATCTAAAATGGCCGACTTTCTGTGATATTTACACTATGACATTAATTGTAAATTCTGAGCGTCTTGGTGAGCTCTACAACTGTACCAAATTTCATGTCTCTACGACGAAGTAAGTGAATAGCAAAGGGTCCTTTGAAAATTTCTAGGTGGCGCCGTTGAGGCATTAGGTCACGCCCACCAAAGTTTGTTATGGATTCCTGTTGGGGGGTGGATAAGGATGCATCCAAGTGAGTTTTATGCAGCTCGGCCCAAAAATGTGGAATTCAGAGCCAAACGTATGGCAGCGGCGTTTGAGGTGACTTCACCACGCCGCCACGCTCTCCTGCTCCATCGAATCGACTTGGGGCTGGAATCCACAACACAACAACATGTCTTCTGTCTCTGGACACAGTTTCATGTTGATTAGCTCAGAGGGGTAACATAGCGACCGCTTACAACAAAACATGACACTTCCTGTTGTCAGGGGGCGTGGCCTAAGCAATGTCATCATTTGACCATTGGATATTATAGGAGACCTGATGATGATCAATCACAGAAAGTTTGGTGCCTCTGTGTGTTTCTGTGTAGGAGATATAACACTTTTATTTTTTGTGGCGAATAGGTGAACTTTGACCCCTGCCAACGCCCCTTCAGCATGCTCAAAAACTCACCGTTTTGATAACTTTCGATTGGCCATGCCTTATGATCAGACTGCCCGAGTTTCAAGCCGATCGCTCAATATCTCTAGGAGGAGTTAGATCTTATACCGATGCTGTAACTGTCAAAATTGAGGTCAAAATCAGACTTTCAATCTAAAATGGCCGACTTTCTGTGATATTTACACTATGACATTAATTGTAAATTCTGAGCGTCTTGGTGAGCTCTACAACTGTACCAAATTTCATGTCTCTACGACGAAGTAAGTGAATAGCAAAGGGTCCTTTGAAAATTTCTAGGTGGCGCCGTTGAGGCATTAGGTCACGCCCACCAAAGTTTGTTATGGATTCCTGTTGGGGGGTGGATAAGGATGCATCCAAGTGAGTTTTATGCAGCTCGGCCCAAAAATGTGGAATTCAGAGCCAAACGTATGGCAGCGGCGTTTGAGGTGACTTCACCACGCCGCCACGCTCTCCTGCTCCATCGAATCGACTTGGGGCTGGAATCCACAACACAACAACATGTCTTCTGTCTCTGGACACAGTTTCATGTTGATTAGCTCAGAGGGGTAACATAGCGACCGCTTACAACAAAACATGACACTTCCTGTTGTCAGGGGGCGTGGCCTAAGCAATGTCATCATTTGACCATTGGATATTATAGGAGACCTGATGATGATCAATCACAGAAAGTTTGGTGCCTCTGTGTGTTTCTGTGTAGGAGATATAACACTTTTATTTTTTGTGGCGAATAGGTGAACTTTGACCCCTGCCAACGCCCCTTCAGCATGCTCAAAAACTCACCGTTTTGATAACTTTCGATTGGCCATGCCTTATGATCAGACTGCCCGAGTTTCAAGCCGATCGCTCAATATCTCTAGGAGGAGTTAGATCTTATACCGATGCTGTAACTGTCAAAATTGAGGTCAAAATCAGACTTTCAATCTAAAATGGCCGACTTTCTGTGATATTTACACTATGACATTAATTGTAAATTCTGAGCGTCTTGGTGAGCTCTACAACTGTACCAAATTTCATGTCTCTACGACGAAGTAAGTGAATAGCAAAGGGTCCTTTGAAAATTTCTAGGTGGCGCCGTTGAGGCATTAGGTCACGCCCACCAAAGTTTGTTATGGATTCCTGTTGGGGGGTGGATAAGGATGCATCCAAGTGAGTTTTATGCAGCTCGGCCCAAAAATGTGGAATTCAGAGCCAAACGTATGGCAGCGGCGTTTGAGGTGACTTCACCACGCCGCCACGCTCTCCTGCTCCATCGAATCGACTTGGGGCTGGAATCCACAACACAACAACATGTCTTCTGTCTCTGGACACAGTTTCATGTTGATTAGCTCAGAGGGGTAACATAGCGACCGCTTACAACAAAACATGACACTTCCTGTTGTCAGGGGGCGTGGCCTAAGCAATGTCATCATTTGACCATTGGATATTATAGGAGACCTGATGATGATCAATCACAGAAAGTTTGGTGCCTCTGTGTGTTTCTGTGTAGGAGATATAACACTTTTATTTTTTGTGGCGAATAGGTGAACTTTGACCCCTGCCAACGCCCCTTCAGCATGCTCAAAAACTCACCGTTTTGATAACTTTCGATTGGCCATGCCTTATGATCAGACTGCCCGAGTTTCAAGCCGATCGCTCAATATCTCTAGGAGGAGTTAGATCTTATACCGATGCTGTAACTGTCAAAATTGAGGTCAAAATCAGACTTTCAATCTAAAATGGCCGACTTTCTGTGATATTTACACTATGACATTAATTGTAAATTCTGAGCGTCTTGGTGAGCTCTACAACTGTACCAAATTTCATGTCTCTACGACGAAGTAAGTGAATAGCAAAGGGTCCTTTGAAAATTTCTAGGTGGCGCCGTTGAGGCATTTTTCTTTAGATTTTTGTGACGACCTTAAAATACAAAATTTTTAAACAGTCACCATGCATCTGCAAAGTTTGGTGAGTTTTTGAAAAAGACAAAGCCCCCAAAAAGGCCCCTCTTTAGGGGGGCAGAATAATAATAATAATAATAATTAACACTACAGATACAATAGGCCTTCGCAGCGCTTAGCTGCTCGGGCCTAATAATTAACACTACAGATACAATAGGCCTTCGCAGCGCTTAGCTGCTCGGGCCTAATTAAAGCCGCAAGCGGCATCGAGCGGCCCTCGCAGCAAAGCGCCGCTCCGGCCTTGGCCACCGCTGGGATTTGCGCACCGCGGGCCGCCCGCCACCGCAGATGCTGTCACGCATTTTGCCCGCCCGTCCACTGGGCGATTTACACGAACGTGTTCGGCAGCGCTCCCCCACGACTCACAAAAAATCTGGTGCAGATTCACCACAACGGACCGGTATAGCGCCCGCTTCACAGCAGACGCCGCATCAATCCGCCTGTCGATCTCCCACCCCATCTTCCCCTCATTCGTGAACAAGACCCCAAGATACTTGAACTTCTCCACTAGAAGCTGGCTCTTGGGACTTTCCTTTTTTAAAAAGCTTATAGTTAGAGTGGCTCATGTTACCCTGAGCTGCCTCTATAGTTATGCTGCTATAGGTTTAGGCTACTGCAGGACATCAGGGTCTATTGTTCTTCAATTTTGAATGACTGTTGTCATTTCAGCTTTTAACTTTTTGATTTTTCTTTTTTCTTCATAGTAGGCACACCTGGTCTGGCGTTCTGTTAGCTGTGGCATCATCCAGGGAAGACAGATCACCCGCTACTACCATCTAATGTAGAACTTCTGTGCTTTTTTGTCTCTCTTGTTGTGTCTCTGCTCTGTCTTCTGTAACCCCCAGTCTGTCGAGGCAGATGACCGTTCATACTGAGCCCGGTTCTGCTGGAGGTTTTTCCTTCCCGTTAATGGGGAGTTTTTTTTCCTGCTGTCGCTTCATGCTAGCTCAGTAGGTAGGATTGCTGCAAAGCTATGGACAATGCAGACGACTCTCCCTGTGGCTCTACGCTTCTTCAAGAGAGAATGCTACTTGTCAAGACTTTGATGCAATGAACTGGTTCCCTTATATAGGAATATTTTTGACCAATGTGTATAATCTGACCCAATCTGTATAATCTGATTGATTTTGACGTTGTAAAGTGCCTTGAGATGACATATTTCATGAATTGGCGCTATATAAATAACATTGAATTGCATCATCTCTTCAGACCAAGTAAACTATCACATTTTTTGAGACAGTTATCTCATTTTAAAGATATAATCATCTAACGTTATTACTCTTAGCAAGTTAAAGCTCCATAATAATATTAGACCAGGTTTTAGTTCCACTCTTTTATTATGCACATCTAGGCTACCTATAAATATAAAGTATGGCATGCCAAAAAACATTTTAAACAAAAGGCAATTTTAGTAATGGCCTTGCGATTTTATATCTAAGCATTAAAAATGATAATATTTCACAAATTTTCACAGCAAGATGGAAATAACGACTATCCAACATTTTAAGATTTTGTAAAAACTTTTTTCCTTTTTTACCTACCTTTTGAAATTAATACTTGTTTCTACTTCTCCAAAATTATACTTCAAGAAAACTATTGTGCTGTCCTGGGGCCATATGCAGCTAGACAGCTAGGACAAAAGTTCCCCACACAAAGCTTCCTTTTCTTGCGTTGTCTGAATAACCTTTGTTCCCAAATCTGGCTTTAAACATTCTTTTTGTAAAAAGACGAATATTTTTCCAAGGCAGAAGCGTGTAGAACAAATTCAACTTCAACGTTAGCAGTTTCCCTAGCTTCATCGCTGAAAAGCAGCTTTTAACGGGAGCAAAATACGTCAAAGATCTTTTTTTAAGGTGAGAGCACTCACTATCTCACGTAATTCACATAGAGATCTAACAAAGTTGTGATGTCTCACTCTGATTAAATATGAACCCAAAACTTTTCTAACTATTTTTGCCTTGGATTTCCTCTGACAAAGAATTAATATCTTATTTATGTAATGTATTCACGACATGAATTCCTTGCTGTCTTAACAAAAGGCAGAACAACTATAATGTTACTTTCTATAATTATTACAGGCTCTGCTGAGATGTCAAATTCTGGAGAATGCTTAGACACCCTGACACACAAATATGGATTAACTTCATTTCATGTGCACTCGTGAACTTGTTTTAGTTGATTTAGTTTTCTTGATGTACTGTAGAGCGTGATGAGGTCTGTTGTGGTATTGTGTGCACTGGATTGAGGGGACAGTTGGTGTTGTCTGTCAAACCCAATCTTCTTAAGCTGCAAATTCAGTAAAGTTACCATATATATATATATATATATATATATATATAAAACGGTTGCAGTTACAGCTCAAACGTCGTAACAACACTTCTAAATCTGAGTCTGACGCACAATTTCAAATACAAACACGATGCAGTTTGACTTTTGTCCGATGACGAGCGAGCGAGCGAGAGAGAGAGAACTGGTAAAGCAGCACATAGTAACAATAAGTCTAGCGCGCCATAAAGATGTTATTAATCAGGGAAATCTTTCTGATTGTTTCACAGCGGTTACCTGCAGCGGGTAAACACGCCCACGACAACACACTTAGGCTCCACGCAGCCCGTTTCTATCGGAATATGCGCCAAAACTGCCTCTTTAAAATGAACTGCACGGTGCAGTCTGCGCCTGTCTGAATTGCAATGTGAAGTTTTACACATCTATGCGTGAGCATAATCAAAAATTCCCCCCAGGAGCAGCGTTTTTTTTTTCCCCAGGACCCGCGGTAACGACAGCGGTGTTCTTACGATGGAGTATTAGGGCCACACATGAAGAGAAAAAATAATTTTGCCATGACGAGATTAAACTGGTGCAGATCAGTTGATGCAGCGATGCATTTGGCCACCGGAGGCAGTGGCGACCCACCAGCTTAAAATCTATGTATTGATGTCTATGTATGTATTTTAATCATCTTAAAAATGGTCTTATAGCTTAAAAGATCATCCTGTTTTGGTTGGTTTTGTAGCCGAATAGAAGAGATGTTCTCAAAGCATTAAATAAGCCTTTTGACTTTTAAAAATGTTGTGCTTTTAAGGTAATTTTAAGTTACTTTTTATTAAATTTATCAATATCCTATGGAAGTCTGGACATATGGCAGTGGCGTTTCAGGTGACTTTGCCACGCCACCACGCCGCCCTGCTCCATCGAATCCAGTTGATCTTGTAGCCGAATAGAAGAGATGTTCTCAAAGCATTAAATAAGCCTTTTGACTTTTAAAAATGTTGTCCTTTTAAGGTAATTTTAAGTTACTTTTTATTAAATTTGTCAATATCCTATGGAAGTCTGGACATATGGCAGCGGCGTTTCAGGTGACTTCGCCACGCCACCATGCCACACTGCTACATGAAATCCAGTTGGGCCTGGAATCCACAACACAGCAACATGTCTTCTGTCTGTGGACACAGTTTCATGTTGATTAGCTCAGAGGGGTAACATAGCGACTGCTAACAATAAAACATGACACTTCCTGTTGTCAGGGGGCGTGGACTAAGTGATGTCATCATTTGACCATTGGATATTGTAGAAGACCCGATGATGATCAATCACAGAAAGTTTGGTGCCTCTGTGTGTTTCTGTGTAGGAGATATAGCAGTTTTTCCTGTTGTCAGGGGGCGTGGCCTAAGTGATGTCATCATTTAACCATTGGATATTGTAGAAGACCCGATGATGATCAATCACAGAAAGTTTGGTGCTTCTGTGTGTTTTTGTGTAGGAGATATAACAGTTTTTCCTGTTGTCAGGGGGCGTGGCCTAAGTGATGTCATCATTTGACCATTGGATATTGTAGAAGACCCGATGATGATCAATCACAGAAAGTTTGGTGCTTCTGTGTGTTTTTGTGTAGGAGATATAACAGTTTTTCCTGTTGTCAGGGGGCGTGGCCTAAGTGATGTCATCATTTGACCATTGGATATTGTAGAAGACCCGATGATGATCAATCACAGAAAGTTTGGTGCCTCTGTGTGTTTCTGTGTAGGAGATATAACAGTTTTTCCTGTTGTCAGGGGGCGTGGCCTAAGTGATGTCATCATTTGACCATTGGATATTGTAGAAGACCTAGTGGTGATCAACTACTGAATGTTTGGTGGCTCTGTGAGTTTTTGTATATGAAATATAACAGTTTTGTGTTTCATGGCGAGTAGGTGAACTTTGACCCCCGCTCACGCCCCTTCAGCATGCTCAAAAACTCACCGTTTTGATAACCTTTAATTGGCCATGCCTTATGATCAGACTGCCTGAGTTTCAAGCCGCTCGCTCAAAATCTCTAGGAGGAGTTCCATCAAATACCAATGCTGTAAACGTCAAAAATGGGGTCAAAATCAGACCTTCAATCTAAAATGGCCGACTTCCTGTGATATTTACACTATGACATTAATTGTAAATTCTGAGCGTCTTGGTGAGCTCTACCACTGTACCAAATCTCATGTCTCTACGATGAAGTAAGTGAATAGCAAAGGGTCCTTTGAAAATTGCTAGGTGGCGCCGTTGAGGCATTAGGTCACGCCCACCAAAGTTTGTTATGGATTCCTGTTGGGGGGTGGATAAGGATGCATCCAAGTGAGTTTTAAGCAGCTCGGCCCAAAAATATGGAATTCAGAGCCAAACGTATGGCAGCGGCGTTTGAGGTGACTTCACCACGCCGCCACGCTCTCCTGCTCCATCGAATCCACTTGGGGCTGGAATCCACAATACATCAACATGACTTCTGTCTCTGGACACAGTTTCATGTTGATTAGCTCAGAGGGGTAACATAGCGACCGTTTACAGCAAAAAATTACACTTCCTGTTGTCAGGGGGCGTGGCCTAAGTGATGTCATAATTTGACCATTGGATATTAAAGAAGACCCAATGATGATCAATCACAGAAAGTTTGGTGCCTCTATGTGTTTCTGTGTAGGAGATATAACAGTTTTATTTTTTGTGGCGAGTAGGTGAACTTTGACCCCTGCTAACACCCCTTCAACATGCTCAAAAACTCACCGTTTTGATAACTTTTAATTGGCCATGCCTTATGATCAAACTGACCGAGTTTCAAGTCGCTCGCTCAAAATCTCTAGGAGGAGTTCGATCAAATACCAATGCTGTAAACGTCAAAAATCGGGTCAAAATCAGACCTTCAATCTAAAATGGCCGACTTCCTGTGATATTTGCACTATGACATTAATTGTAAATTCTGAGCGTCTTGGTGAGCTCTACCACTGTACCAAATCTCATGTCTCTACGATGAAGTAAGTGAATAGCAAAGGGTCCTTTGAAAATTGCTAGGTGGCGCCATTGAGGAATTTTTCTTTAGATTTTTATGAAGACCTTAAAATACAAAATTTTTAAACAGTCTTCATGCGTCCGCCAAGTTTGGTGAGTTTTTGAATATGATAAAGCCCCCAAAAAGGCCCCTCTTTAGGGGGGCAGAATAAAAATAATAATAATAATAAGAAACAACACAGAAACAATAGGCCTTCGCAGCGCTTCGCTGCTCGGGCCTAATTATTACAACCAGTTCTTTGCTGTTTATGATCGGCCAGCACCACGAAAACATGTTATCTGCACACAGTTTGATGACCAAAACACAATTCGTAATCCACATATATTAAATTGTGGAAAATCAGTTCATAACTGTTTGAACAATTGAATTTATGATCTAGAGACAGGAAGATGCATTCACAGAATGGAAGTCAGCACAGTTAACATGGGATTGCGCAATCCCAGGGGAGGCCAAGCTCGCTGCGGCCTCACCGGCTTCGCTATGAAGCGCCACCAAGGATTTACATGAAAAATAGCGAAAAGTCTGCGATATTAAAGAAAATATGATCAAAAATTAGGAAATTAGATAAATAAAATACTTATTACAAATGACTGAGTAAATCAAAATTTATATTATGTTATTATATATTTTCTTTCTTTCCATGATGACAAGTGAGGCATTTCTCTGGTTCATTTTGTCATTGGCATCCTTTTTTACACAGTGAGTGCACATTAGTCCAATGTTACCCTACAGTATCTGGAAGACTGAATAGATCTGATGAGCAACTTACAATAACTTCTTATAATGATGTAACGTGATAATATGTGTGATTAACCGTGACACCTCTCTTTCTCTCTCTCTCTCTCTCTCTCTCTCTGATCTAAGAATAGTTGCTGTGGTGGAGTTTACATTTTACAGTGTTAATAAATTAAGATTTTGGAAGTATTTTAAGTGTCCACTCTCACTAATTTCCATTAACCTGGCCTCAAGGTATTGCACAGTTGGTATTGCAAAGTTGGTATACACATTCAGTACACAAAAAAAATGTGGTGGGCCAGTCTAATCCAAAATGCCAGGGCCGATTTTTTTGTCCCAGTCCACCCCTGATGACATGTTTTATGATTTGGCGTTATATAAATAAAAACTGAAATGTATTGAACAAGAGTAAGTTTGTCAGTTTTCAAGCAGGATTTGTATATCTGTTCAACATAAATATATAAGGAAACCAAAGAGTTAAGATCACTTACTTACCAAGAGAGATTCCTTTGGGGTTTATTTGTGGTCTCTTGCTGCCCCCTGCTGGACAAGTATGATCAAATACATATGCTTTACATGTCAACTTGGTATCAAAATTCAGATTTCAATTTAAAATGGCTGCACAGTGGCACAGTGGGTAGCGCTGTTGCCTTGCAGCAAGAAGGTCCTGGGTTCAAGTACACCCCTGGGTCTTTCTGCATGGAGTTTGCATGTTCTCCCTGTGCATGCGTGGGTTCTCTCCGGGTACTCCGGCTTCCTCCCACAGTCCAAAAACATGACTGTTAGGTTAATTGGCTTCTCCAAATTGTCCTTAGGGTGTGAGTCTGTGTGTGAATGGTTGTTTGTCCTGTTTGTCTCTCTGTGTTGCCCTGCGACAGACTGGCGACCTGTCCAGGGTGTACCCCGCCTCCCGCCCAGTGAACGCTGGATATAGGCACCAGCAACCCCCGCGACCCCATGAGGGATAAAGCGGTTTGGAAAATGGATGGATGGATGGATGGAATTTAAAATGGCTTACTTCCTGTGATACTTGCAGTATGACATTAATTGTAAATTCTGAGCGTCTTGCTGAGATCTACAACTGTACAAAATTTCATTACTCTACGATGAAGTAAGTGAATAGCAAAAGGTCCTTTGAAAATTGCTTGGTGGCGCTATAGAGAAACTAAGTCCTGCTCACTAAAGTTTGTTATGGATTCCTGTTGGGGGGTGGATAAGGATGCATCCAAATGAGTTTTAGGCAGCTCGGCCCAAAACTGTGGAATTCAGAGCCAAACGTATGACAGCAGCGTTTGAGGTGACTTCGCCACGCCGCCACGCCCCCCTGCTCCATCCAATCCAGTTGGGCCTGAAATCCACAACACAACAACATGTGTTCTGTCCCTGGACACAGTTTCATGTTGATTAGCTCAGAGGGGTAACATAGCGACCGCTTACAACAAAACATGACACTTCCTGTTGTCAGGGGGCGTGGCCTAAGCAATGTCATCATTTGACCATTGGATATTATAGGAGACCTGATGATGATCAATCACAGAAAGTTTGGTGCCTCTGTGTGTTTCTGTGTAGGAGATATAACACTTTTATTTTTTGTGGCGAATAGGTGAACTTTGACCCCTGCCAACGCCCCTTCAGCATGCTCAAAAACTCACCGTTTTGATAACATTTGATTGGCCATGCCTTATGATCAGACTGCCCGAGTTTCAAGCCGATCGCTCGATATCTCTAGGAGGAGTTAGATCTTATACCAATGCTGTAACTGTCAAAATTGAGGTCAAAATCAGACTTTCAGTCTAAAATGGCCAACTTCCTGTGATACTTGCATTATGACATTAATTGTAAATTCTGAGCGTCTTGTTGAGCTCTACAACTGTACCAAATCTCATGTCTCTACGACGAAGTAAGTGAAAAGCAAAGGGTCCTTTGAAAATTTCTAGGTGGCGCCGTAGAGGCATTTTTCTTTAGATTTTTGTGACGACCTTAAAATACAAAATTTTTAAACAGTCACCATGCATCTGCAAAGTTTGGTGAGTTTTTGAAAATGAGAAAGCCCCCAAAAAGGCCCCTCTTTAGGGGGGCAGAATAATAAGAATAAGAATAAGAATTAAAACCGCAAGCGGTGATGATCGGCCCTCGCAGCCAAGCGCCGCTCTGGCCTATGGGCCACCGCTAGGGTACGCGCACCTCCCACCGCCAGCCACAGCAGAAGCTGTCATGCATTTTCCTCGCCCGTCTACCATGCAATACACACGTACGCGTTGGGCAGCGCTCCCCACGACTCACAAAAAATCTGGTGCAGATCGGTCGATGCACCGAGGAGACACAGCCGTTGAATAATGATAATTCATTTGGCCACCGGGCCGGACTAAATCGTTCGGCGGGCCAGATCCGGCCCGCAGGCCGTACGTTTGACACCCCTGGTTTAAACATTAGTATACCAACTTAATCAAAGGTATCTTACTAGCTGTTAATCCAGCTTCATGTGAAAAGTTAACAAAACCTTTTTAGTTATTTAAAGTTAATTATTTCATGTGTTTAAGGGTTTCGTTTCTTGCATTAAGACAGCTTTTATGAAAGTTTGACAGTTAAATTGGTGGATACACACCCAAAAGTAATAATGTAAAAGTAACACTTTAGCAATTGGAATATTGCTAAAGTAACACGTTAGCAATATTCCACATGTGTATGTTGTGTACAAACTTTAGTAATTTCTAACAGACCACTTCACTCTCAGAAAGCAGGTCTGCTGGTGGTTCCTAAAGTCTGTAAAACCAGAATGATTGGCAGATCCTTTAGCTATCAGGCTCCTCTCCAGTGGAACCAACTCCCAGTTTTGGTCCGTGACGCAGACACCCTGTCTACTTTTAAGACTAATCCTAAATCCTAAAATTGCTTGGTGGCGCTATAGAGAAACTAAGTCCTGCTCACTAAAGTTTGTTATGGATTCCTGTTGGGGGGTGGATAAGGATGCATCCAAATGAGTTTTAGGCAGCTCGGCCCAAAACTGTGGAATTCAGAGCCAAACGTATGACAGCAGCGTTTGAGGTGACTTCGCCACGCCGCCACGCCCCCCTGCTCCATCCAATCCAGTTGGGCCTGAAATCCACAACACAACAACATGTGTTCTGTCCCTGGACACAGTTTCATGTTGATTAGCTCAGAGGGGTAACATAGCGACCGCTTACAACAAAACATGACACTTCCTGTTGTCAGGGGGCGTGGCCTAAGCAATGTCATCATTTGACCATTGGATATTATAGGAGACCTGATGGTGATCAATCACTGAAAGTTTGATGCCTCTGTGTGTTTCTGTGTAGGAGATATAACAGTTTTATTTTTTGTGGCGAGTAGGTGAACTTTGACCCTTGCTAATGCCCCTTCAACAAGCTCAAAAACTCACCGTTTTGATAACTTTTAATTGGCCAAGCCTTATGATCAGACTGCCCGAGTTTCAAGCCGATCGCTCGATATCTCTAGGAGGAGTTAGATCTTATACCAATGCTGTAACTGTCAAAATTGAGGTCAAAATCAGACTTTCAGTCTAAAATGGCCAACTTCCTGTGATACTTGCATTATGACATTAATTGTAAATTCTGAGCGTCTTGTTGAGCTCTACAACTGTACCAAATCTCATGTCTCTACGACGAAGTAAGTGAAAAGCAAAGGGTCCTTTGAAAATTTCTAGGTGGCGCCGTAGAGGCATTTTTCTTTAGATTTTTGTGACGACCTTAAAATACAAAATTTTTAAACAGTCACCATGCATCTGCAAAGTTTGGTGAGTTTTTGAAAATGAGAAAGCCCCCAAAAAGGCCCCTCTTTAGGGGGGCAGAATAATAAGAATAAGAATAAGAATTAAAACCGCAAGCGGTGATGATCGGCCCTCGCAGCCAAGCGCCGCTCTGGCCTATGGGCCACCGCTAGGGTACGCGCACCTCCCACCGCCAGCCACAGCAGAAGCTGTCATGCATTTTCCTCGCCCGTCTACCATGCAATACACACGTACGCGTTGGGCAGCGCTCCCCACGACTCACAAAAAATCTGGTGCAGATCGGTCGATGCACCGAGGAGACACAGCCGTTGAATAATGATAATTCATTTGGCCACCGGGCCGGACTAAATCGTTCGGCGGGCCAGATCCGGCCCGCAGGCCGTACATTTGACACCCCTGGTTTAAACATTAGTATACCAACTTAATCAAAGGTATCTTACTAGCTGTTAATCCAGCTTCATGTGAAAAGTTAACAAAACCTTTTTAGTTATTTAAAGTTAATTATTTCATGTGTTTAAGGGTTTCGTTTCTTGCATTAAGACAGCTTTTATGAAAGTTTGACAGTTAAATTGGTGGATACACACCCAAAAGTAATAATGTAAAAGTAACACTTTAGCAATTGGAATATTGCTAAAGTAACACGTTAGCAATATTCCACATGTGTATGTTGTGTACAAACTTTAGTAATTTCTAACAGACCACTTCACTCTCAGAAAGCAGGTCTGCTGGTGGTTCCTAAAGTCTGTAAAACCAGAATGATTGGCAGATCCTTTAGCTATCAGGCTCCTCTCCAGTGGAACCAACTCCCAGTTTTGGTCCGTGACGCAGACACCCTGTCTACTTTTAAGACTAATCCTAAAACTTTCCTTTTTCCATCCATCCATCGTCTTCCGCTTATCCGGGGTCGGGTCGCGGGTGTAGCAGCTTCAAGAGGGAGGCCCAGACCTTCCTCTCCCCAGCCACTTGGGCCACTTCCTCCGGGGGAATCCCAAAGCGTTCCCAGGCGAGCAGAGTCTCTCCAGCGTGTCCTGGGTCTTCCCCTGGGCCTCCTCCCGGTGGGATGTGCCCAGAACACCTCACCAGGGATGCGTCCAGGAGGCATCCTAACCAGATGCCCGAGCCACCTCAACTGGCTCCTCTCAATGTGGAGGAGCAGCGGCTCTACTCTGAGTCCTCCCCGGATGACTGAGCTCCTCACCCTATCTCTAAGGGAGAGCCCAGACACACTATGGAGAAAACTTATTTTGGCCGCTTGTATCCGGGATTTCGTTCTTTCGGTCATGACCCAAAGCTCGTGACCATAGATGAGGGTAGGAACGTAGATCGACCGGTAAATCAAGAGCTTCGCCTTTTGGCTCACCTCTCTCTTCACCACAACGGATCGCTACAGCGCCCGCTTCACAGCAGACGTTGCACCAATCCGCCTGTCGATCTCCCGCTCCATCTTCCCCTCATTCGTGAACAAGACCCCAAGATACTTGAACTCCTCCACTAGAAGCTGGCTCTTGGGACTTTCCTTTTTGACAAAGCTTATAGTTAGAGTGGTTCATGTTACCCTGAGCTACCTCTATAGTTATGCTGCTATAGGCTTAGGCTGCTGGAGGACATCAGGGTCTATTGTTCTTCAATTTTGCATGACTGTTGTCATTTTAGCTTTTAACTTTCTGTTCTCTCTCTTTTATCTTCATAGTAGGTACACCTGGTCTGGCGTTCTGTTAGCTGTGACATCATCCAGGGAAGACAGATCACCTGTTATTACCATCTAATGTAAAACAGATTACTGGATCAATGTGTGCTTCTGTGCTTTTTTGTCTCTCTTGTTGTGTCTCTGCTCTGTCTTTTGTAACCCCCAGTCGGTCAACGCAGATTACCGTTCATACTGAGCCCGCCTCTGATGGAGGTTTTTCCTTCCTGTTAATGGGGAGTTTTTTCTTCTGCTGTCACTTCATGCTTGATAAGTATGAGGGATTGCTGCAAAGCCATGTACAATGCAAACGACTCTCCCTGTGGCTCTACGCTTCTTCAGGAGTGAATGCTGCTTGTTACGACTTTGATGCAATCAACTGGTTCCCTTATATAGGAATTTATTTTACCAATCTGGATAATCTGACCTAATATGTATAATCTGATTGATTTTGACATTGTAAACTGCCTTTAGATGACACATGTTTTATGATTTGGCGTTATATAAATAAAAACTGAAATGTATTGAACAAGAGTAAGTTTGTCAGTTTTCAAGCAGGATTTGTATATCTGTTCAACATAAATATATAAGGAAACCAAAGAGTTAAGATCACTTACTTACCAAGAGAGATTCCTTTGGGGTTTATTTGTGGTCTCTTGCTGCCCCCTGCTGGACAAGTATGATCAAATACATATGCTTTACATGTCAACTTGGTATCAAAATTCAGATTTCAATCTAAAATGGCTTACTTCCTGTGATACTTGCAGTATGACATTAATTGTAAATTCTGAGCATCTTGCTGAGATCTACAACTGTACAAAATTTCATTACTCTACGATGAAGTAAGTGAATAGCAAAAGGTCCTTTGAAAATTGCTTGGTGGCGCTATAGAGAAACTAAGTCCTGCTCACTAAAGTTTGTTATGGATTCCTGTTGGGGGATGGATAAGGATGCATCCAAATGAGTTTTAGGCAGCTCGGCCCAAAACTGTGGAATTCAGAGCCAAACGTATGACAGCAGCGTTTGAGGTGAATATGCCACGCCGCCACGCCCCCCTGCTCCATCGAATCCAGTTGAGCCTGAAATCCACAACATACAAACATGTGTTCTGTCTGTGGACACAATTTCATGTTGATTAGCTCAGAGGGGTAACATAGCGACCGCTTACAACAAAACATGACACTTCCTGTTGTCAGGGGGCGTGGCCTAAGCAATGTCATCATTTGACCATTGGATATTATAGGAGACCTGATGATGATCAATCACAGAAAGTTTGGTGCCTCTGTGTGTTTCTGTGTAGGAGATATAACACTTTTATTTTTTGTGGCGAATAGGTGAACTTTGACCCCTGCCAACGCCCCTTCAGCATGCTCAAAAACTCACCGTTTTGATAACATTTGATTGGCCATGCCTTATGATCAGACTGCCCGAGTTTCAAGCCGATCGCTCGATATCTCTAGGAGGAGTTAGATCTTATACCAATGCTGTAACTGTCAAAATTGAGGTCAAAATCAGACTTTCAGTCTAAAATGGCCGACTTCCTGTGATACTTGCATTATGACAATAATTGTAAATTCTGAGCGTCTTGTTGAGCTCTACAACTGTACCAAATCTCATGTCTCTACGACGAAGTAATTGAATAGCAAAGGGTCCTTTGAAAATTTCTAGGTGGCGCCGTTGAGGCCTTTTTCTTTAGATTTTTGTGACGACCTTAAAATACAAAATTTTTAAACAGTCACCATGCATCTGCAAAGTTTGGTGAGTTTTTGAATATGATAAAGCCCCCAAAAAGGCCCCTCTTTAGGGGGGCAGAATAATAATAATAAGAATTAAAACCGCAAGCGGTGATGATCGGCCCTCGCAGCAAAGCGCCGCTCTGGCCTATTGGCCACCGCTGGGATTTGCGCACCGCCGGCTGCCCGCCACCGCAGATGCTGTCACGCATTTTGCCCGCCCGTCCACTGGGCGATTCACACGAACGTGTTCGGCAGCGCTCCGCCACGACTCACAAAAAATCTGGTGCAGATCGCTCGATGCAGCGAGGAGACACAGCCGTTGAATAATGAAAATGCATTTGGCCACCGGACCGGACTAAATCGTTCGGCGGGCCAGATCCGGCCCGCAGGCCGTACGTTTGACACCCCTGGTTTAAACACTAGTATACAAATTTAATCAAAGGTATTTTACTAGCTGTTAATCCAGCTTCATGTGAAAAGTTAACAAAACCTTTTTAGTTATTTAAAGTTAATTATTTCATGTGCTTAAGGGTTTCGTTTCTTGCATTAAGACAGCTTTTATGAAAGTTTGACAGTTAAATTGGTGGATACTCACCCAAAAGTAATAATGTAAAAGTAACACTTTAGCAATTGAAATATTGCTAAAGTAACACGTTAGCAATATTCCACATGTGTATGTTGTGTACAAACTTTAGTAATTTCTAACAGACCACTTCACTCTCAGAAAGCAGGTCTGCTGGTGGTTCCTAAGGTCTGTAAAACCAGAATGGGAGGCAGATCCTTTAGCTATCATGCTCCTCTCCAGTGGAACCATCTCCCAGTTTTGGTCCGTGAGGCAGACACCCTGTCTACTTTTAAGACTAATCCTAAAACTTTCCTTTTTCCATCCATCCATCGTCTTCCGCTTATCCGGGGTCGGGTCGCGGGTGTAGCAGCTTCAAGAGGGAGGCCCAGACCTTCCTCTCCCCAGCCACTTGGGCTACTTCCTCCGGGGGAATCCCTAAGCGTTCCCAGGCGAGCATAGTCTCTCCAGCGTGTCCTGGGTCTTCCCCTGGGCCTCCTCCCGGTGGGACGTGCCCAGAACACCTCACCAGGGAGGCGTCCAGGAGGCATCCTGACCAGATGCCCGAGCCACCTCAACTGGCTCCTCTCAATGTGAAGGAGCAGCGGCTCTACTCTGAGTCCTCCCCGGATGACTGAGCTCCTCCTTGGCCTTTTGGCTCAGCTCTCTCTTCACCACAACGGATCGGTACAGCGCCCGCTTCACAGCAGACGCCGCACCAATCCGCCTGTCGATCTCCTGCTCCATCTTCCCCTCATTCGTGAAAAAGACCCAAAGATACTTGAACTCCTCCACTAGAAGCTGGCTCTTGGGACTTTCCTTTTTGACAAAGCTTATAGTTAGAGTGGCTCATGTTACGCTGAGCTACCTTTATAGTTATGCTGCTATAGGCTTAGGCTGCTGGAGGACATCAGGGTCTATTGTTCTTCATTTTTGCATGACTGTTGTCATTTCAGCTTTTAACTTTTTGTTTTTTCTATTTTTTCTTCATAGTAGGTACACCTGGTCTGGCGTTCTGTTAGCTGTGACATCATCCAGGGAAGACAGATCACCTGTTATTACCATCTAATGTCAAACAGATTACTGGATCAATGTGTGCTTCTGTGCTTTTTTGTCTGTCATGTTGTGTCTCTTCTCTCTCTTTTGTAACCCCCAGTCGGTCAAGGCAGATTACCGTTCATACTGAGCCTGGTTCTGCTGGAGGTTTTTCCTTCCTGTTAATGGGGAGTTTTTCCTTCTGCTGTCACTTCATGCTTGCTCAGTATGAGGGATTGCTGCAAAGTAGGGATGTCCCGATCAGCATTTTAGGCCTCCGATCCTGATCCGATCTTTTAACCTTAAATCCGATCCGATTTCGAGTCCCGATCCGATATTTTGCCTTTAGTATTGAAATTGATAAAACTCAAATATATTTTAAGCAAGTAACTTAACTTTTTTATTAGACTAATATTTGATCAAAAAGCATTTCTATTATTGTAAATCCCATGAAATCAAAATCTTACCCAGAATTAAAGGTCAGCTTCAATTTAATGTTTTAGACAAAAGTAAAAAGAAAAATACTTACTTGGTACAGTATTGTCAAAAAGAAAGTGCTATGCAAGATCCACTTTTAGCTTATAAGTGCTTAACATAGGCTGCCATAAAGTCAATAAAAATAAAGTGCACTGACCACTGAGCAAATATAAAGTGCCTTTGCTCATCTTAAATGTTGTGTAAACAGATTGACAAATAGTCACAATTCAGTAAATGAATTTCAAACATCTCAATCCAACTTAAAAAGTAAGTAAACAGAATTCAATCAAATGAATTCAAAACTTTAGGACTGTAACTTAAAAGTAGCATGATCACTGAAACATGATCAAAATCACCAAGACCATTTTTCAGTCATGAACAAACACATACGTACCCCTAAAAACAACTAAACAACCAAACCTGAATACTTAGTTATAATAACCACAAAGCTCTTTCCAGTTATGCCTCACTCACATATCTTAATTCAGTCATTTTAAAGTGAAATGAAGATTCTTGTTAAGAAACACCAGCTTCTCAACCCTGTCAGCTGACAGACGGTTTCTCTTTTCGTCCATTATGTTGGACACAGCGCTGAAGAGTCTCTCGCTGTCCACACTTGTGCAAGGGGCAGAGAGATACCTCTGTGCAATTCCCACCAGTGAGGGAAATCGGGCAGCATTGTCCCTCCAATAAGTCAAAGGGTTTGCAGACCGTACAATGGTTTGCTCAGTGAGGTAAGTTTGCACCTGAACCAGTACAGATGAAGAAGTCACAGATCGCCTTTCCTGCTCACTCTCTTGCAGGATCTCTTCAAACACACTGCCAAGGCTGGTGTCTGTGCTGAGACGTGGCTTCTTGCTAGACTGTTGCTCTTCTGGCACATCACTGCTGGCTTTCTTTAACTCCTCCATCTTCTCCACCTCTCTAATGAGAGCGTCTTTGGCAGGCCCTAAGCTATTAGGATCTGCAAAGTATCTGGAAAAAAAACAATAATGTGAATTTTAATAAAGTGCATATTTCTAGAGTTTGAAACAAGGCATGAATTTGATTCTGCAACAAAATATTCAAAATATACATCATATACCTATTAAGGGACTTGCCTGTCTTTATATCTTGGATCCACCAATGATGCCACAGAATACAGAGGATCACTTTCAACGTGGCTGAAACGTCGTTCCACTGCCTCCAATAGGGTCCTTTTCATAGTCTTAACTCCTTCATCAGTGGCCTGCTCTCTGGAAAGAACACGCTTCAGGGCTGCAATTGCAGGAATCACGTCAGCTGTAGTGGCTGTTTCAGCGCTGACAGCTCTTGTTAGCTCCTCGAATGGAGCTAAGATTTC
Organism: Fundulus diaphanus; assembly: GCA_037039145.1. Classification (NCBI taxonomy): domain Eukaryota; kingdom Metazoa; phylum Chordata; class Actinopteri; order Cyprinodontiformes; family Fundulidae; genus Fundulus; species Fundulus diaphanus. The sequence goes on from CM073131.1 coordinate 51,133,820, forward strand.
AACCGCCCTCTCCATCAGTCCCCACTGGTTCACTGTTAGAGTAGCTGGGAGGTTGTGCTCTGCAGCATAAACGCTCAAGGTGCGCTTTTGGCCGAGGAGGCTCTGCATCATGTAGAGTGTACTATTCCATCTTACTTGGACATCTTGCAGTAAGCGCTTTACAGGCACTTTCATCTCAATTTGGATGTCTTGTAGTTTTGAGTATGCCAAAGTTGAGTGCTTGAAATGACCAATGATTTTTCTGGCGTTGGCAAGTGCATCTAGTATGCTACGTTGTGAGAGCAAACCCTCATGCACAGCCAGCTGCAGTGAGTGAGCAACACAGCCCAGACTTGGCACGCCCAATTCATCCATTGCCTTCTTCATGTTCCTCGCGTTGTCACGTAAAATGACATGCACACGTTGTTTGTCTATCCCCCACGCATTCAGCATCTCCGAAATGGCTTGGCTGACATGTTCTGCTGTATGAGCCCCGCGGAACTGATGAGCATGCAGTACGGCACGCTTTAAATCATAAGTTTCGGGATCAACCCAGTGCGCAGTGAGGCTCAGGAGGGACATCGGGCAAACATCTGCGCTCCAAATATCCGTAGTGAAACTAACAACAACGTTCCGGTTCAATTGACTATGTATGGTTGCTTTTACTTTGCTGTACAGCTGTGGTATGGCTGTGTCGGCAATGTAGTGTCTCGAAGGCAGAGCGTAGCGCGGGTCCAAAACTTCCAGAAGACGAGTCAAACCGACATTCTCAACTACTGAGATGGGCTGGTTGTCAAGAGCAATAAATTCGACCAACCTTTCTGTGATCTTCTTTGCTCTATTATTTTCATTGGAGTATTTGTCTCTCCTCATAACGTCCAGCGTTTGTTGCTTCGCTTTAGCAACCTTTCCATCTGCAGCTTTACAAAACGCTTCATACACGTTGTCATGTTTTGTCCTCAGATGACGAATCAAGTTCGTGGTGTTAAATGTAGCTCTGCTGCTACCTCCTCTGGAAATTGCCATGTTGCAGACATTGCAAGTAGCTTTAGGACAGTCTTCACTCGCGAGAGTAAAATACTTCCACACTTCTGACATGCTTGCTTTGCAGCGCCGCGGAGGTTTGTATTGCGCAACTACCGTCAACCATAACTGGCGAGTACTTTACGGCAGTTGCCGTAAAGATCGGCGCGACTAGTCAGGTAATGTAGCCGAGTCCCGATCACGGGAAAAAGGGAAAAGATCGGACCGATCCGATCTCGAGATCGGGATCGGGACATCCCTAATATATATATATATATATATATATATATATATGTATATGTATATATATATATAAATATATATATATATATATATATATATATATATATATATAAATATATATATATATATATATATATATATATATATATATATATATACGTTCCCCTGGTAGGCAAAATCCATGAAGTAGTAACCTTTATTTTCTTTACAATTATTATATAATGAAATAGCCTACTCCATAGTACATTGAAACCAAATAACAACCTTTTTACAGGCCCAAGTATTTGTTTAACAAATAAAAGTACTGTATAAACGTTTTTTTTTTGTTTTTTTTTTTACAAATAACTACTGTGCTGTAAAATACTAATTTGATCATCAATACGAACTGAATGCTTCAAATTGTGGAGATCAGCACCGCTCCACCGCGACCCGAGTCATTGTATTAGAACGGGAGAAAATTAAAAATGATTATGAAAAAAATACAAAGTACAGTAGGACAAATAGTGACTCACATGTATTTCACTGCTCTTCTCACTGAGCCGCTGCATCCCGACTCCGCTCTGTAGCGTTTTTTTCTTCTAAAACCCGCGTTGCAGGTGTGTGTTTTAGGGAGAAAAACATAGTTATCGGTAGTTGTTGTTCTTCTGGGCAAAAAAAATCTTATAAACCGACATGCTGGTGAAGATTCTCATTTTTGGAATAAACCGACATGCCACCATCGATTATGTTTGAGAACTGTAATGAAGGGCTCATCAATGCAAATCCATGAAGCAGCGAGACCGTGAAAGGGGAACCGCGATCTAGCGAGGGTTCACTGTATATATGAAGAGTTCATTTGCAAAAACAGATAACTCCGTTTTTAGCCAAATAAACTAAAATCTAAGTGTGTGTGTGTGTGTGTGTGTGTGTGTGTGTGTGTGTGTGTGTGTGTGTGTGTGTGTGTGTGTGTAGGGGGGGAGGTCCTTTTAATGAAGGTTTATTTTTGAGATTCCATTATTTTGTTATGTCGCTCTTACCTGATCAAATTCATCAGGTAGGTTAGTTTGACTGGTATCACCTTAACTAAATAATAAAAAGTATGTTTTTTTAATTTATTAAAACAGAGTTATCTGTTTTTGCAAACTCTCTCTCTCTCTCTCTCTCTCTCTCTCTCTCTCTCTCTCTATATATATATATATATATATATATATATATATATATATACATGCTGTTTATTCACTAATGTCTAACAAAACTCTGATGCCTTAACGGAGCAGATGCGATTTTGGACGTGTACACCTGTATCTCTCTGCCTAATTTTAGAAAAATCACATTCTAATCATAAATATAAACGATATCTGTTCATCTTACTTGTGAAAAGGTATTCCTCGAGCCCTGACGTAAATAGTCCCTCGATTTAAACAAAAATGAGCCACAGAGTGCTGAGGCATCATTAGTGTGTTCAGCTTGAATCAGCAGGTTAGGGTAGCAAGTCGACCGCCCCAAGATGGCGGGCGTAATTCCTGCGCAGTGACAGTCTATGCGGGGTCTACTCTTATATTATGTCTATGGTGACAGGCATGAATCGGTAGCACGATCCAAGTACACCTCGCTGCAGCCTGCGGAAAGGGGGCGGGGACGGACCACTGTCAGTCTCATACCTTATATGGAAATGGGACCATTCCACTTCGGAAATGAAGGGGGCGCTAGTGACACTATTTCCTGTACCAGCCGTGTTATAATAATTATAATATTAATAACGCCATTTGTTTGCCAACCATAAATCAAATTAATATTTTAGAGACAAATGTACATTACATTTACAACACATTTATCCATCCACGCCTATCCCTATAGTGGGATCGTTAGGGCTGCTGCGGTGGATCCTGGACAGATTCCCAGTCCATCGCAGATTAAGAAAACATCCATCCATCCATTTTCTGACCCACTTAATCCCTTATGGGGTCGCGGGGGTGGTTGGTGCCTATCTCCAGCGTTGATTAAGAAAACAGATATAACCAAATACTTGCTGTTGCTAAAGTTCGAATAACAGATTTTGATGTTGTGAATGGTACTCTTAAAATAAATAAATTCAAATCTAAAATATAATAGCCTTTGCCTTATTTAATAAGGACTAGATAGAAAAGAGGTTTGGTCGGTAAGACATTTAGACAACAATTTTGTCCAACTTAGTATGTCCATTTACAGTGCACTTTTGTTCTGTTTATTTGCCAAATATTTCTCTTATTATTCACATTGTGAATACAATTTACAAACAAACCAAAGGACTTTTGAACTTCTAACAAGTGGCATTCCGAAAACTAAGATATACTTCTTTGCAGGCGACCTGGCTCAACTATTATCATTGTTTACCATAATGTCTCATTGGAAAGTTTTCTACAGAAAACTGATTGTTGTCCCACTATTCCATTTAGAATTTCCACATCAATTCTACCAATTGCAATCGATTCATAAACTGCGCTCCAAATACCTTAAATATCCACTTTTTGCAAAACCAAAAGGGATTCATTTGAAACTTTAAATGTAGCTTCAACCTGGAAAGACTCACACAGAGATAGGTTTTAGAAAGTTTATTTGACAAGAAATAATCTTTGGCGCTCGGAATCCGTCAGTAGACATGGTGCTGGTAACCGGCAGAGAGAATGATCCGCTGTGGATGAGGGTTTTTTTCTATATGAAAACCTTTTTGAATAAAGTCACTGGATACATAAGTTAAACCAATGTGTAAATTCTAACTATAACTATCTTCATCTTATCTGCTCAGCGAATCACTTGATCATGCACCTCTGTCCCAGCCTAACGGCGGCGGTCTCATCTCCTCCACCCTTCATAAAGTCCGGCTTGATGTGTGCAATTGCTCCTCACCTGAGCTTTCCTCACCTCCATCTGGTCTCCACCTTTGTTCAGCATACATAAATCATGTTTGTAATATGACTATGTAACCGAACAATATGTTTTTCTATGTGCTTGCTTTATTACAAAAAAAAAATCTAATTCTGACTGGTAAAACATAAACAACTTAGCTGTATGTCAGGTTTGTAAAGAAAATTTCTATTGATTCCAGTCATTTTTCAAAGATTTTAGGAAACATTTTATTTAAACATATAAAATATTGCAAGTTATTAACTTTGATTGTATGTCAAATTTTTAAAACAAGATTATCAAAATGTTAAACAATGCTGTTACAGTATAGTTACAATAACTTTATTGGTTCTACTCTCTTTTGAACATCTTACAGCCACAATGTAACTTTTTCTGGAACCGACAATATTTCTATGAAAACTAAATGAATGAATGAGCTACAACAAAAAGAACATTCAAAAATTTACATAATATTAAAATAACTCAAAACGAATGACTGCACAAGTTAAAAGGCAAATGTGCTTCATCAGAAATGTTTTAAAATGGCATGTCACACACACAAAAAAAAAAAACGAACAATGTGTGACAACAGAAATATGTGAAACACTGGAAAACAACTGATGCATTCATTATTGACATTCAGGGCAGCGTCCGGGTATGGCATCACAGTAGTAACGAGGGTACTCCCCTCGTCTTCCATTTCTGGTGAAGCCCACACAGTCTTTATGTTGCCGGTTGCAGGAAGAACACGTTTCGACCCCAAAAGGAATCCGATTTTCTGCTTTGAATGACTCTTAAAATTTACCCCAGTGGATCTCACCTGTTAATAAAAAATATATTTCATGTAGTTCAAATCTAATTTTGCATGTTTAAAGTGAAAATATTCAAACGTCCTTACCATCCAGCCAAGCAAAGTGAGTCTTCTTCCCGGAAACTGGGTCAGACACAATGGCTTCAAAGCACTTGAAGGTCGATGCCAAGGTGTGTCTTGGCATGCCAGGGTGAGGTAAGCTGTGTCTCCCTGTGGTAGTACCACCTCCTGGAGAACAGCTTCAAGTCCATTCAAAGGCATCTGAAAATAAAAAAAATAAAAAAACAGGTGCATTGCAAGACAGTCATACCAGAAGAATAGCTATGACACGTGATTATGAGTGAATCTTACCTGTAAGATTGGCGATATCCTTTGCACCTGCATGGTGAAGAGCATTAAACAATAGTTAATACTTTATATCGCTCAAGATCTTATCCTTTCCATCTCTAATGGTATAAAAAATGCTGTCCAAATAATGAATTTAATTTTTGTTTTAAATCATTTAGGGTTTTAGTGTCATTTGCACATTGTAAATTTAACTTTAACGTAAATTTAAGGACAAATCGTAATAGCTACTGACATAAAAGGAAAAGGTTAGTACTCATCAGGAAATGATTGGTATAAAAAAGGCATGTTTGAAATTAATCACTGTAGATTTTTTAACTTTATTGTTACTGTTTTGTACGATTTAACAATTAATTTTAGAAGTCACAATGGCTTCCAGTTAACAGATATATATTCTGCAAAAAATTAATTGAAATTGTAAAAGTGATATTGCTCAAACAGCCAAGGGCAGGTATTAACTAATTAGATTTACTCAATTATTCTGTAACGTTTGACAAAAAAATAATAAATAAAAAAATTAGGACTATTTTTCCTTATGTTGTAATCTTGAGTAAATTTGTTGATACGCAACCCAATGCGTGTAATTTAACTGAATGAAGAACACATTTTAACTTATAAAAAAATAAAACACGATACACAGATAAATGTTGTTCATGCTAGGTTTCTTCTAACCTTAATTTGTTTTCTTGTAATAATATTCTTCATTTTTGGTTAGAAAATGCAGAACAGTGTACATAACTTCATTTTTATTCATGTCTGCTGAAATAAATGGGCAATATTACATCGCACATTATGATCAGTAAAACGGGACTTAATAATAGCCATCTCACAAAATACTTTGTTACTCTTACTTGTGTGTTTTTTTGTTGTTTTTTTGCACAGTTACTTATTAAAAATATATTGAAGCAGTGCTACTCGTTATTAGAGCATCACATCTGGGTACTACACCCACATATGATGACAGTTGTTAGTTTATAAAAAATATTTGACTTTCCAGAAATGTAACATTCGTGTTCCAAAAACATATTTAAAAATAAAAGAAAAACCCTTGAAAACTGATAAGCATGTAAAAAAATATTTTATATTTTTCAAGTGTTATTTTACATACCGTTATGTTGAGCCATAGCAGCTTTTGCTATATGGTTCTGTACCTTGTGCGACTCATCGGCATTGTATGAGCAAAGGGGACATCAATATGTTGCAAATAGATAGATGCGTGGATCTGTGTGATTAAAATAACAAAGTTTGAACATATAATACATTTTTCAAATATACATGTTATCTACTTTTCTATTTCCATCTAATGGTGCCCTGCCGGAAAATAATTATCTATGCTACATGTTAGCCTTCCCTGTATAAATTACGAATTTCACTTGTCTACAGCTGTTAATTATATTTTCAACCTAATCTAAAAAATGATTTACTATGTGAAAACAAGTTTTAAGAAGGTAAAAATACCTTTTGCTGACTTCGTAGGTTTTGCATTATGGATCGTGTGCTGAACATCAGTGGAAGAACATCTACTTCTTTCAATCGACTTCTCAACTCCGCTTCTTTAAGGTACTAGTGATTATGAAAATAGCGCCCCCTTCATTTCCGGAGTGCAATAGTCCCATTTCCATATAAGGTATGGGACTGACAGTGGTCCGTCCCCGCCCCTTTCCGCAAGGCTGCAGCGAGGTCCTTCTCGCACGATCCGTACCATCAGCTCATTTGCGCAAGCGCGAACAGAATAACTTCCGGTAGGAAATATTCTTCTTCTTCTTCTTTTTCTTCTTTATGGTTTTTTCTGGCGGTTGGCACGCAACGAAACGGTGCATTACCGCCACCAACTGGTTTGGAGTGTGGATCAGAATGACTTATTTATACTACCTAAAATAAATTAAACCAAACTACCAAAACAAAACTAACACCCCCCAAAAATTAAACATAAAAAATTAAATCCTATCAATTAAATTACTTAATCTAAGATAATGAAACATAATCCCATAACACTCATCTCTTGAATTACTTCTAAGCATTTCTATTAAATCAAATTTTATTCTTTTGCTTTTTAAATTTTTAACCATTTTCCTTCTTTCTTCTTCATATTTCTTACAGTATATCATAATATGCTCAACTGTTTCTTGCTCCCCACAATACTCACATCTTCCAGTGTTATGCTTCCCTATTTTGAATAATGTTCCATTTAATCCTGTGTGCCCAAATCTAAGTCTTGATATGATTGTTTCTTCCCTTCTGCTCCTCCCTGCACAACTCATTTCTCCCACTCTCCTCTGAATCATGTACAGCCACCGTCCTTTCCTCTCTTCCTCCCATTGCTTTTGCCACCTTTCCTTCATTTTCTGTTTAATAATGCTCTTTACTTCCATCTTACTAACTTTAATTGAGATATCAATGTTTTCTCTAATTGTAGCCTCCTTTGCAACCTTATCTGCCATTTCATTTCCTTTTACTCCCACATGTGCTGGTACCCACAAAAATATAACTGTAATTCCCATCATTTGAATTCTGAACAATGTTTGCTGGATTTCTATTAAAATATCTGGTCTACTATCTGAATGACTTCTCTGTAAACTGATTAATGATGAAGATGAATCTGAACAAATTATTACTCTGAGAGGTCTTATTTCCTCTACCCATTGTACTGCCAACAGAATTGCTACCATTTCTCCTGTGTATACTGATATGTTATCACTGATCCTCTTTCCTATTGTAATTTTAAACTCTGGAACACTAACTGATACTCCTATCTTATTAACTAAACTTTTTGATGCATCTGTGTATATCTGAATGAAACTATAATAACTGTTAATATATTTCTGTATTGTATCTGAATTCAAAATAAACTCCCTATCTTTGTTTTTCTTTTTTAATAATTTAAAATCTACTTTTGTTTCAGGTACTATCCAAGGTGGAACTGCTGACATTGGTACTGTCGGACTGAAAATTAAATCAACTAATTCTCACTCTGTTGCTTTTTGTTTAACTGTCCATCCAAAGCTATTTCTCTCCCTTTTCTCCATTTCCCAACAAGACTTTAAAGTGCTTTGTGCTGGGTGATTATCGGTCCGTGTATCTTTTGGTCATTGGATTTTCGTTTCAGAAACAGGAATTGAAAAAACAAAAACAAATGGCCGTTTGATTTTTGTTTTAAAATACAAAAAAGAAAATCGAAATACAAAGCGTTTCTCTTTTTCATTGTCAAAAAGGGAAAAATAAAATTTGAAAAATTATTTGAATTTAATTTTCCATTTTGGGAAACAAAAAACAAAAATGCTTTTGAACGGGAACGAAAAAAGGGTCGTTTGTGGTCGTTTGTTCATATTCCGAGACCGGATGTGGTTACTTTTTTGTGGCAAAAAGCGCCAAAATTTTCAGGCTGCCAGTGTTAAAGCAGAACAAAATGTCTTTAGAACCTTACGGAGATCTGATTTTAGACATGGCAAAACAAGGCTTGTCATCCATTGAAATCGCAGCGCAAATAGGCCAGGTGAGTGGGGGAGCTAGAGGATGTTCTGCAAGAAACGTCAGGAGATTCTGCAATGAAAATGGCTTGAGTATGATAGGACTCCCTGACGCACATTTGGAGTTGGAGGTGGCAAAAGCTATAACTGAGGTATGATCCTGCTTTATTTCCCTTTTGCTACAGGATGTGTGTGTGATGTGAGAGAAAGAATTTGAGAAGGAACATGTAGTAACATACACACGCACGCACCTCTACTGTATGTCTAGGATTTGTGTCTTATCAAATTTGACTGGCATCTTTTATCCCTGTGTATTACAAATAGTAAACAAAATATTTATAGTGACTATCAACATCCGAATAACTGATCAATTCCATTATACAAAATGGAAAATGTGGCGTCTAATTTAATGATACATCAGTTGGTAAGATTTTGGAATGTGCAAATTATTTTTTATTGTTTAGACTGGACCTACATATGGAAGAAGGATGATGAAGGGATATCTTGCCATGAAAGGAATGCATGCTGCAGAGACACGAATTGGATCAGCACTCAGAACTATGCATCAGCCTTACCATGAAGCAAGACGTCAGGTCTTACTATCCCATCTTTAATATTTTACATACACATGTGCAAATTATGTGTAACTATTAGCCGATGCATGTTCATTTCTTTAACTTTATTGCTGTGTGTTTAGCTGCAGGTACTTGGCTTGCATGAGATAGAAATCGTACAGCTATTTATAATAAACAGATATATCAGAACAGGCTGCCCTAAATATGTTATTTTTTGACAGAGACACAAAAAGACATTCAAACATGTTTGGAAACTCTGCAGCTGACGTAGTGTATATGGAGTAATGTTTTTTTTTTTTTTTGTGAAATAGTTACATCCTTTTCCTGTCTCTCTCTAGGGTGCCCGCAATCTCAACCCCATACCATACCAGGCTGATTACATGGGTCACAAGATTCATATGGACCAAAATGAAAAACTGGCTATGTTTGGGGTGACCCATGTTTTAGCCATCGATGGTTTCAGCAAAAAGATTGTTGCTTATTCCACAATGCCTATAAAAAACAACCTTGCTATCTATGAAGATGTTTTCAGGTAATGACGAATGCATTATAGTGGAAACTAAAGGGATAACATACACATGAATACTATTCATACAAAAATATGTAACTTTATTTGATACCCTGTGCAACTGTGCAATAACTATTTGATATTCTGAAATTGTATTTATTTATTTTCCTGTCCACTTTATATATCTGGATGTACAGTATATTCTTCATGCACCTTTTCCTCCTGTGTGCACCTTCTGTTGCTTATAAGAGCCAATGTCACAAGTAAATACCTCCATTGTGAGATAAATAAAGTTCTATCTTATCTTAATAACTGTTTAACATTTGCATTTTTATGAAGTATATTATGCTAAGAATAACTGACAACAGTTAATTTTGAAAAGTTTTTACACAAAATACAAGAAACTTTTTTTCATCCAATAGGCCTGCAGTACTTGATTATGGTATGTGGGACCAGGTGAGAGTGGATCATGGCAAGGAGTTTTATTTGACGCTCTTCATGCAGGAGCTTTTGTCATCTCACCGCCACAATCAGGAGCGAATGCCTTATCTTCAGACTTCATCCACACAGGTTCAGTTCAATAGTTTTTTAGGTTGCTACAATACACTTGAGTGTGATTTTATTATTAGATTTTCATCAGCAGCAAACTATCTTTTTGCATACGTGACAAATTGAGACTTACTTTTCCCAATTTTAGGGTAATTAATCATTAAATTATCTATGGTCGAAAGAAGTTTCTTTTGTAAATCTTGTTACAGCTTAATAATACACAACTGCAGTGGCAACAGCGTTGGACTTAATTCAACCTTTATATTGTAGTTATCTGAGAAGCACTGTGATTTTTATGTTACAGTCCATTTGGGAAAATGGTCCTTAAAGTGAATTCCTGATAAAATCATTGGCTCAGCGGTCAATGACTATAATGTGTGCTGAGTTGTTAAATCTATTGATTCACTGGTAATTCTTCATTACCATTGCTTTCTGACTGATTTACCCACAAGAACAAATTGACTGATTACACATCTTTGTTGCAAATTCAGAATCACATAGTTGAACGAATATGGCCAGAAGTCAACAATTGTGTCAACTATCCACTGAAGACAGCTCTTCTGCAGTTGGTGGATCAAGAGGAAATAGACATGAATGACAGTCTTGTGCGATATTGTGTGTCCAACCTGACTGGCCGCTTATGTGAGATTGGTCTTACAAGGCTGGTGGAGTCATGGAATGCTCATCGCATTCCAGGTGAAATAAGACAGTGTTCTGAAGATTTATAATAATGACAACAGCATTCATAAACTTCAAGACCAACTGTATGTTCTTTATTTTTCAGATAAAGGTATACCAAATAACTTGGCTAGCTGTGGGTGTCCCAGAAAAATCCCACAGGAGCTGTTGCCTCGTTCGGGTGAAGCAGCAGACCTTTACAATCTGCAGTTTGGAACCTCACTGACCAGACATTCAACTTTTGGAGTTGATCCATTTTCAACTGAACAGGAGAAGATTACAGTTGAGAACCAGTTTGCTGAACAATATTCTGATATCTCCAACTTAATGTCTCGAGCAGTCAACAATGATTTTGCTCCCTACAAACAGGCATTGCTCTGTCTTATAACAACTCAGCGCAATGTGTGAAAAGCCAGTAGCTCTATTTAACTTAGAGACTGTAAATTTGTAATAAGAACAATAAACATTTATATGACATTAAACAGTGAAGCGTGTAATTCAATTGTCATCATTACTAAAACTCTGACCCACATGTTTTAATCTTTGCAAAAAAACTGTAATAAACGTGTTTTACAACCTATTGGTGGGTGTTAAAGTGCAAATAGTTACTCCTCTTGAAAAAGGGAACTCAGAACAGAAAATGCCTCTGACAGACCATTCACTTCCAATATGTTGTTGCCTGCAGTGTTCACTCTACATTTTGCACAGTGCACCGAGGTTTCCTGCCACTGTTCCACACATGTTTTGCAGCCAATAATGCTCTGGCAACACTGTGTGAAGACTGGTTCCTCAATGAACTCTGAAAGACAAAGGCAAGGCAAGTTTATTTATATCGCACTTTTGAGTAACAAGACGATTCAAAGTGCTGTACATAAACAGAAAAAAATAGAATAACTAGTCATTTGGTGTATGTGTGTCCATAAGACATTATGCCAGGCTCACACTGAATACGGTGCAGACACGTTTGCGGCGACACAAGGAGCCCAAATATTTAAAAGTCAATGTATCAAACTATCAGTTGCATGTGGTTGCGGGTCCGGCTACTGAGGCTGTATGGCGCTGAAAGAAAATTACGCAAGACAGGGGTTTGACTAGACACCGTAGCGTTCCCTGGATCGAGCTCCTAAACTTCACAAGCCAAACAGGAAACTTTGGCCACCAGACACAATAAAGTTTTTCTCCACCAACTTAGGTAGCTTGATTAATTTGAACAAAACCTCAAGACAGAAACACAAGGAAAGACAGGCTTTTGGAGTATGAAATAGGATGTTTGTGCATACGGATAACGAGTTTTGTCCTAAAGAAAATGGAAACCTAAAAGAATGGAAACCATGGCTGTATTTAATCATTTATGAGGAATAGCCAACACATAAAGGAAAGGACCACATAAACTTCTGTTCTCACAAGAGCCTTTTCAGCAACCAGCGTTCCAGGTGAGTGGGGGTTTGTGGAAAGCCGGATTTGGATCAGGACCGCAACTTGCACCATAGTCAGTCTAAGCCTTGGGTTAAAGTGTTATTGATGTACTGGAGGACAATGCTTTCTTTTTTAGATGGCCATAACTAGAACATATAGTAATTCATAAGTATTTGGAAAATTCTAACTCTGGAACACACTGCACAAAAAGCATCCAAATACATTTATTGTGTACTTACTAATACAAATAACACAGCAGAACACTTGTTTGATGGTATGTAGCTGGGAAGGAGTCAGGATTACTTTTTGAGTGGCAGCTAGATTGGTGAGTTCTCTGATTGATGCAGTGACATCAGGTAGATTCTGTGATGCCAATAGAAGCTCTTCTATCTTCTCAGTGACCTCTCCAATACCTGCAGCTTCTTCATCTTTTCGGCTGCTACTAGAAGGAAACATGTTTATATGAACAACCATGGTCTCTCACCCGCCCTCTAACACACACACACACACACACACACACACACACACACACACACACACACACACACACACACACACACACACACACACACACACACAGGTTGTGCTTTAGCAGCTTTTATGGTGGTAGCAAAATCAAAGTTTCTCCTAAACATTATAGAAGCCACTAAGATACAAAATCATTAAAGGCCAAAGAGTCGGTAAGCTTCATTAGTCTGAATAACAAAAGTTAGAAGATATACAAGTTAAAAACAAAAAAATGCTTTGCATTTCGATATTTGGACAGATAAGAAAAATTAATACTCAAGATTACCTCATTCTCCTCCTTTTGTTGCCCTGCAACACCTGGAAGCTCTGTTCTTGTACTGCAAGGATCTTTCGTGCATTTTGTTTCCAGTACTGTGATCCTTAACAGTGGGGGTGAAAACCAGGAAAAAAACATTAAAACTTGAGTATTGATTAAGTAGTCATTACTAATCAAGTCCACTCAAATTTTAAATCACAAAAGACGTAGTAAACAGTTTATCTAATATATTATAGGCATTTGTTCATTTTATTTATTTATTCATATTATAGTTTCATGTTATGGAAAAAAAATCAATGAATCAGCTGATCAATGTAACTTTGCGGTTATAAATTAAATTAAGTCAATTAAGTCTTACTTAAAACCTTAGACAGGAAACGTTATTGACCAAGCTGTATGATTTGATTGAATTTGACTTGTGCCTTGAGATGACATGTATCATGAATCTCATGAAAATCAACAACAGGGATCATATTTCTCCAATTTTAGCTTCCCTTCATTGGCTTCCTGTTAAATCAAGAATAGAATTTAAAATTCTTCTTCTAACGTATAAAGCCCTTAATAATCAAGCTCCATCATATATCAGAGCTCTGATTACCCCGCATGTTCCTAACAGAGCACTTCGCTCTCAGACTGCAGGTCTGCTGGTGGTTCCTAGAGTCTCTAAAAGTAGAATGGGAGGCAGATCCTTTAGCTATCAGGCTCCTCTCCTGTGGAACCAACTCCCAGTTTTGGTCCGTGAGGCAGACACCCCGTATACTTTTAAGACTAATCTTAAAACTTTCCTTTTTGACAAAGCTTATAGTTAGAGTGGCTCATGTTACTCTGATCTACCTCTATAGTTATGCTGCTATAGGCTAAGGCTGCTGGAGGACATCAGGGTCTATTTCTCTCTCAACTGAGTTCTGCTGTTCTCCAATTTGCATTGCTTGTCATCATTCAGCTTTTAAGAGCTTCATGCATGCTCAGTATGAGGGATTGCTGCAAAACCATCAACAATACACACGACTGTCCACTGTGGCTCTTCCTGAATATCAAACACATGGAAAGGCTGTGGCTCTTCTTCAGTTGGAGTGAATGCTGCTTGTCAAGACTTGATGCAACCTGCTGCGTTTCCTTAGAGAGTAAACTTTCAGACTAATCTGTAAAATCTGACCTAATCTGGATAATTTGATTGAATTTGACTTTGGAAAGTACCTTGAGATGACATGACATGAATTGGCGCTATATAAATAAAATTTTATTGAAAATAAAATTAATGTTCCCACCTGTTGTTCCTTCAGACTCCAGGATTGCGTTGCCCTGTGCATCAGTCAATACGATGGGGTCATGACTTCCTATCGCATCTTGCACTTTTCCGATGATCCCCTGAAGGGTAGCCTCACATTCCAAAAACCGGACCACCACCATTCTGCTCGGACTCAACCTCCCACCAACCACCTCAGCAAGAAAAATTGATCTGGAAGAATAAAATATGAAATATTAAAATATGAAATGTTATTATGACACAAGTAACATTTGTAATCCTAGTTAACAGTGATGGTCTTATGTATTGAAACAATAACTATAAAATGCATTCGGTTTTTATAGTATCTTAGGGTTGATTGTTGTGACAAGGTAATCATCTCTTCCTTGGATTAGGCACAAATAATACACAAAGTTTGATATAAACACTTTGATAACATTTTGCATAAGCTTGATGACAGAAAATGGAAATACATAACCTCGGCCACTGTTTGGGCCGAGGTTAGGAAATTTAAATGTGTGTTATAAATGAAATATACAGTAATAACTATTGCACCATAAGTAAAAAGTATACAAACAAGGGTAACTGGAGCTGATCATATCATCCAGAGTGAAGCACCTGTTTTGCAAATAATATTTTTTTATTCCATTTACTGTAATTGTTACATCTAAAATTATATATTGCATCTTTATCATCTAAGAAGTTACCTTTGAAAAGTTTTTGAGGCAGTGGCTCTGGGTGGTGGTGGTGGGGCTAAGGCAGCACGCTCCAAAGCTGGACCAGGAGTAGTTGCAGAGGTTCGCATGAATGTGAAGCGCTGAGTGGATGGTGAAGCACATGAGGTGTCCTCCTCACCGTGAACCTCATAGTGACCTCTTGGACTAAGGTCCAATGTGCTGAATGCACCAGAAGCTCCAGGAAAAACTGCCACATTAGCATCGTTAGTCATGTAAAGACTATGAGCTGTGACCTGTGAAGAAACCCATAAGTGCAATATGTGAAGTGTTTTTTTTATTTAATATTTTTTAGTAACTACTTAGAGGACAGCTTCATAAATGTTAAATATAGAGAGAGTATTTAATGCTAAGGGATAATCCACGATGAGATGGATTTCTGACTGTTCAGTAAAGTAAATGCAAACACCTCCACTAAGTTTAATGGGGTTAACATTAGGCAAGCCTCACCAAATAATTTGTAGGATTTCTGAGCATGTAGCATGTTTGCTGTTTACGGCTTTTCACAGCTGAAACATAGGTAACACCCAAGCCGAACAAGAATCCATCCACAAGTTAGCTAACGTTTGCGATAGCTCGTAGCTAGCAACATCTGAAAATATTTTTTACCTGAAAAATCCGGCTTAGTTTTTCTGCAGTCATGTCTTCTTCCCTGAGAGAGACTCTTTTATTGTTTCTGAAAACAACATATGGCTCCATGTCAATTACGCAGCAGCAAGTATTTATTTTCCCCCGGGCAGCTATAACTTCACTGGCGCTTTTGCCACAAAAAAGTAACCACATCCGGTCTCGGAATATGAACAAATGACCACAAACGACCCTTTTTTCGTTCCCGTTCAAAAGCATTTTTGTTTTTTGTTTCCCGAAATGGAAAATTAAATTCAAATAATTTTTCAAATTTTATTTTCCCCTTTTTGACAATGAAAAAGAGAAACGCTTTGTATTTCGATTTTCTTTTTTGTATTTTAAAACAAAAATCAAACGGCCATTTGTTTTTGTTTTTTCAATTCCTGTTTCTGAAACGAAAATCCAATGACCAAAAGATACACGGACCATTATCACTATGACCTTTTAAATTAGCCCAATAATTCAGAGACAACTGAGTTCTTCTCAGCTCTAATGGCATTTCTCCCATTTCCACCTGGAGTGCTGCTGTTGGAGTTGTTTTAAATGCCCCTGTACATAATCTCAAAGCCTGAAACTGGATGTTGTCTAACTTTTTTAAAGATGAACTCGATGCAGATCCATACACCACACAACCATAATCCAATACTGACCTAATTAATCCACAGTAAATGGCCTTCAATGCTTTTCTATCAGCCCCCCAATCATTTCCCACCAAACATCTCATAACATTTAACACCTTCCTACATTTGTCCTGTATTTTCTGTATATGTACACTCCATGTTATCCCCTCATCAAACCAAAACCCCAAAAACTTAAAGTGCTTTACTCTTTCTAATTCTTGATTATACATTTTTAGTTTTATCTTTGTACTAATTCTTTTCTTTGTAAAAAACATTGTCTTTGTCTTATCTACTGAGAATTTGAAACCCCATTTATATGACCACTGTTCTATTTCTGTTATTGCATCCTGTAACTTTTTAATAATAAATTTCAAATTTTTCCCCCTCTTCCAAATTGCCCCATCATCCGCAAAAAGAGAAAACCCCATCCCATTCCCTATTTCCTTGAAAACATCATTAATTAATATAGAGAATAATAAAGGACTCACTATACTCCCTTGAGGTGTTCCGTTCTCTACCCTATATTTCCTCGAATAATTCTTCCCTATTCTAACTTGTATTAATCTCCCTTGTAAAAAATCCTTAATCCATCTATATATTCGCCCTTTGATACCTAATTGACACAGTCTAATTAACAATCCTTCTCTCCACATCATATCATACGCCTTCTCTATGTCAAAGAAGACAGCCACCACACTTTCTTTGTTAACCTGTGCTTTTCTAATTTCATGTTCTAAACATACAGCTGGATCCATTGTATTTCTCCCTTTCCTAAAACCACTTTGGTATTTAGCTATATATCCTTTCTTTTCCATATAATATGTTAGCCTTTCATTTATCATTTTCTCCATTATCTTACATATGTTAGATGTTAAAGCAATTGGTCTATAATTTCCTGGATTAGAACAATCTTTTCCTGGTTTGCGTATTGGCACCACCACAGCCTCCTTCCAGCTCTGTGGCAGTTTCCCATCCTCCCATACTTTATTATATAATTATAATAATACTTCCTTTGATTTTTCATTGAGTTGATTTATCATTACATAACAAATCTGATCTTTTCCTGGTGCTGACGTCTTAGATTTCTGGATAGCACGTTTTAGTTCTGTCATTGTAAAAGGTTTGTTTAATAAATCATTATAATTTTCTTCTTGTTGTAACTCTTCATTCTCCCTTACGTTTTTTTCTCTCCCTCTTTTTCCTTCTTCACTAATATTATCTGAGCTGTGAATTTTTACAAAAGTTTTAGCCAGCATCTCTGCCTTTTCCTCATCTCTCACTGCTATTATTTGTCCATCTTTTAAAACTGGGTATCCATACTCTCGTTTTATACCATTCATTCTTTTTATCATACCCCAAACTTTACAAATCTCTGTCTCTCTTCCTACTGAACAACAAAACTTCCTCCAGTATTCTTTCTTTGCACTTTTTATAATTCTCCTTACATTTGCTTGAGATTTTTTATAATTAATAAAATTCTCAAAACAATGATTTCTTTTTACCAATTTAAAAGCTTTATTTCGAGATTTTATCGCTTTTTCACATTCCTTTGTCCACCATGGAACAATCTTATTTTTACGCTTTCCTTCCTTCTTTTTTATTGACTTTTCTGCAGCCTGTAGAATAACTTTACAAATTAAAATATTTAAATTTTCAACATCTTCATTTCTATCAATTTTTTCAATTTCTTGTTCGCTAATATTTCTAAATTTATCCCAGTCAGCACTACTAAATGACCATTTCTACAATCCTACTGTTTCATATTCTTCTACATTCAATCCTACTACTGTTATGATTGGATAATGGTCACTTCCTGCTGTTGTTCCTCTGACTACTTCCCATGTACAAATGCCTGCTAATGAATCTGAAACTAATGTGAGATCTAGTGCTGTTTCTGTACCCGTTCTGATATTTAATCTTGTTCCTCTTCCATCATTTAAACACACTAAATTTGTCATATCCATCACCTCCTCAATCACCATCCCATTAGCATCATTACTGTTACCCCATAATGAGCTATGGGCATTAAAATCCCCACACCAAATCACCTTCCCTACTAACTGTACCACCAGTTCCTCTAGCAACTCTAAAGACATTTTTTTACATGGATTATAAAAGTTAACAACTTTAATATTTCCTTCTTTAGTCCATACTTCAGTTATTAAATATTCTAACTCTTTCCCTTTTCCTATAACTCTATATTGCATTCCTTGTTTAATAAATATTATACATCCTCCTCCACTACCCTCCCCCCTATCTCTACGAATACTATCGTACCCTTTAATAACAAATTCTAATTCTGATTTAAGCCAAGTTTCTTGAACACATATGATATCTGGTTTATTTTTTAAATCTCTAATAAATCCTTTAAACTCCTGCCCATTTGCTATTAAGCTTCTTGCATTCCGCCATGAACACCTGATTGCAGAAAACATGTAAGTAGACTACCCGTAGCACGCTCCCGGTCCCGTACCATCAGCTCATTTGCGCAAGCGCGAACAGAATAACTTCCGGGTCGCCAAAAACGAAATGTAATTACTGTACTGAAAATACTTATTTCTATACTTAAATCATTAAATAATGCTAAACTACATCGTAAATAAAATATTAAAGACTTTTCTGAAAGAAATTGATACGTTTTACATTCTCTCCATTGTATTGCTTGACGTCATCATCGTCATCGTCGGATATGCTCAGAAGTCGGGGAAGATATCATTTTGTAACGTTTATCTGTATTGTCTGAATGCACTCTGTTAGTTTTATTGCTTGTTCAAACAGGAATGGAAAAAATATTTCATCCTTACTTATATGGTGAATTTCGTTATACAAATAATCTTGTTCTAAACGTTTATTTTGTTATAAAGTTCAAATTATCGATTGAGATGTTAGCGCCCTAAATAAATATTAAATGATAAAAAAAACATCTCACTTCAAAAAAATTCAAAATCAAATACGTTCCTTTACTCCTATATGTATTTATAGCTGGGAGTTTATGTACTTTAAGAAATGGGTTATATATTTGAGCTGATGGTACGGCTCGTGAAGGTGTTCATGCTGCGCAGCCACGTTGATCCTCCGGGTTCTTTGTTGTTCTGCTGTGAGGCCAGAAGTTGAAATAGAGCAGCAGCTGCTGCAGGTGATGAAGTCTGGAAAGAAGTCCAGCAGCTGGAGGCACAGCGGAGAAACTGGAGGGAAGCAGGAGCTCAAAGAGCGGCAGGACGCAGCAGAGGAGACACCAATGATGGGGGATGTTTTCCAGCCCAGAGTTCTGCTGCACCGATTAGGTTAGGAGATTTCCTTCTTCATGCTAACTGTGTGGATGGAGCTAAAGTTTAGGAGCCGTTTTCAGCAGCTGATGGATTCCTCCTCTTCATTGTTGTAGAGTTTCCCCCAGAAAACTGGCTAAGCCTGCAGCTCTGCTTAGGAGGTACTAATGCTAGCTTAGCGTGTAGATAGAGGTGCTAATGCTAGCTTAGCATGTAGCATAGAGGTGCTAATGCTAGCTTAACGTGTAGCATAGAGGTGCTAATGCTAGCTTAGCATGTAGCATAGAGGTGCTAATGCTAGCTTAGCATATAGTACCCTTAAGCATCAGGTGTTTGTCTGTCTGCCGCTGAACAACGCCTTTTTGTTTATTTTTTTCCAGAAAGAGGATCGCGTGGTTTTATTCTGGCTGTACTATGGAAGACCAATACTACCATAATTCAGGATAAATACAGAATAAATAAATTAGTAAATGAAATAGACTGGGCCAAAAAGTAGCTAAAATATAATATATGTTGCATAAAACACAACATAATAGTTTAAAAATATATATATTCAATAATTGACCAACTAAATAGCTACAAATGGTACCTTTCTATTCAAAGATTTTACAGTCGTATTTCATGTCTTTGCTTTGATGCTTGTTTCTTATTCAAACCACTAATTTAATCCGTTTTTTTTTAACTATTTAATTTATAAGGTTGGGAATTGATAAGGTTTTCACAATTCCGATTACCTTATTGATTCTCTTATCGATTCCTATTTGGGGGGAAAATTAGAACAAACAGTTTGATGATGAGCATCAACTTTGTTTACTTAACTATCACACGACCTTACAAGGTCAAATCTGCAAATTTATCTTTGTTTAAATGAAAAATGAATATAAGAACAAACATAAATACAGTAGATGAGCTGTTTAGAAGTTTGAAGTAATAGTTACTTATTAATCTCTAATAACCAATAACAAATGATGTGATAAGCTGCCAGCCTCTGAGCCAGCCAGGCTACCTGTCTCGTCACAGTCATCTAAATCTAACGGAGAAGCCATCCGTTTAATGAAAAAGCATTACTGTACAATTTTGGGAAATAAACTCATCTCCCCCTGATTTAAATAAACGAGCGTCACCTTTCTCTCGCTCCCTGAACTGTGGAGCAACTTGGTAGCATGTTTTGTTACATCCACTGCAAAAGCTAGAATAATGTAAGAATTCCAGCTACCAGTAGTTCTAATTAAACATGCTAGCAATGAAGGGCTGGATTAACGAGAAAGGCACACTCCCTTAATAACCCCAAAGAGAGGTAGGAAATTGGTTTATTTCCAGAAATGGTATATGATTTACTAGGAACCAGCCAGTGATGTAAAACTAGCAACTTACCACCAGAGTTGCCTTCCATGCTGGTCGTAACTTTAGCTTCTGTCCGGAAGGCATCAAAAAACACGGCATTCTTTAAAATGTATGCCATGTTGTGTGCGCAGGTGTTTCTGCCTGTTGGATGTATTTCCTGCAGCGGATGTAATTGTTGCCATCTTTCTCTTCCTTAAAATGAAGCCAAACTTTCGATCGCTTTACTCGATGGGGCGCCATTTATTTTGTTTTGCTTTTCTAGACTTACGCCTGGTCCCGTCGTACTTGCTTACTGAATGCCGTGTGCGTAACTTGTGTAAAAAAACGTGACGCAAGTGGTGCTGCCTGGAATCAAAAAGAGAATCGTTAAGCGAGCTGCCAAACGGTGCCATAGAATGGGGTACCGCGCACGTGACGTCACCACCTCAAGAGCAACGCCCCTTTTGCCGCTTCGGTAGGGCAAACAGATAGAGAACGCACATACAAACCAGCCATTACACGCGCAACAGAACCAGCGATATGACCGACTTTGCAGCCATTAAACTTACCCAACACGATGTCCCAGGCGCACGGTTTACTGGTCGCACTGTGGAAGAGCACACCAACCTTCAGCTCAAACGGTGGCTTGAGTGTCGAGGGCTGAAAAGGACCGGAAAACGGGCCGAGTTGATCGAACGGTAAGCTTTGGGTTTTTTTCCTGCTCGGCGTTCATGGCTTAGTCGGCCTTTTTTGTTTGTTTGTAATCACCGTCCAGGAATCTGTATATCTTGCCAATAGGTAGCTACAAAACGATTGTTTACATCTCAGAATCTTTCCCTTAAGAGATTCAATATATACTAGGCCTATTTTAGGCCTTTTATAGAGGGAACATGTAGAGGCAGGCTTGCTGTTCAGTTAGTAAGTAGTAGCCTAGGCCTACATGTAGATACTCTTACCTGTTCACTGCTTGATGTCGCTGGAATTGGGTCAGGATGTTCTTCGGTTGGGCCCTTTCCACCGACAAAATGCTTGCTACATATGTAGGTGAATTTGGTCACTTTTTCCGGGTTGAAATGTTGTGTAGGCCGCCCGCACCGGTGGACCCAGCGCTCACATTTCTCCTTGGCAGTCCTGAACTTCGGGAAAGCAATGAAGAAAACATCCTTCATATGCGGCCGATCAGCGTACCTCGAGTCGCTGTTGCATGTTCCATAGCAACAATGTTTGTAAACCATGGTCTTAGATTTTGAAAAAAGCAGTCTTTTAAACAGTACAACCTAGGCTAACGCACGTCTCTTCCACAGCAAAACAGCGGCGGGTTTGGGAGTTTGTCCTACTGCGTACCACGTGATGTGACGTCATCGTGACGTTACGTTTCTAAAAATAGCTCGCTCGCGGTACGCCACTGGAACACACGGAACCGGTTCTGAACAGGAACCGGTTTTCAATTCCCATCCCTATCAATTTATCTTGTATATTTGTTAACAGTGCAGTGTTACCATAAATCACATTCAACGGGATAAATGCATCTTTTTTCTGTTGTAACATGTTTATTTCATGTGGTGCCCTGATTACTTCAATATACTGAGAACATTTGCTTAACACAAATATGATGATGATGATCAAACATCTGTTGATTATTATAAACATTAAGCCAAATATAGCGTATTCTCCACAAGCAAACAGTTCTATGGTCATTTATTACTAAATGAAACAGGAAGGGGAGTTTGTTCTTGGAAAAGGCATTTTTGTTGCTAGATAGACCCCAGAATGGATCAAAAGCCCAAATGTAACAAGATTAAGATTTTATTAAAAGACACTATAAAATATTCTAAACTCTGGCAGATCTAGATTTAAAGAGATTTTCATTCAGAAGTAGGAAGGAAGAAAAGCAGATAGCCTTCAATATTGTAACCATAAAGATGCATGATAGAGACAGAAACACAAAAAAGAGACAGATGGATAAATGAGAGACAGAAGCTGGCTGCTCGCATAAAGCTGTATTCTTTGATATTAATGTAAATCTAAGTTAAAAAAAATTGTAGCATCACCCACCCCAACATGTGATGTGATTGCTGTATGTGATTGTATGTGATATTTACATCCCAACATATTAAAACATGTCCTTTTTTAATTCTGAAACAGTGATCTATTTCCACCTCTAATTCCATCTCCCTTAGGTGTGAGTGTGTGTGTGAATGGTTGTATGTTGTGTTTGTCTCTGTGTTGCCCTGTGATGGACTGGTGACCTGTCCAGGGTGAACCCGCCTCTCCCCCATTGACAGCTGGAGATAGACACCAGCACCCCTCACAACCCCACAATGATAGACATGTTAGAAGATGGATGAATGGATGGATAACAGAGGCAGCATTTAGCATTTTATAGAACGTTTTAACAGAATAACTGCATTGAATTTCCACAACAGAATGACAGTAAAGATACCAGAGATCATCTTTAGGGTGAAACTGTCAGTTCCTCAGGTTCAGTTTTCTCTGCTGATCAAATCTTCTTTTTCTCTAAACTGAATCTTTTTCCATCGTTGTAACATTTTAAAGATCTAGTTGTTCATAAAGCATGTAATGTGTTTCAGTGTTGGCTGCAGATGTTAAAGAAGAGGCTCCTGAAGAACAGAGTCCTGAGGGGGAGCAGCAGGAGTCAGAGCCCCTCCACATAAAGGAGGAACAGGAGGAACCCGGGGCCCGTCAGGAAGGAGAGCAGCTCCTGGTGAAGGAGGAGACTGATACCAGCTTTCCATTAACTGCTGATCCTATCAACAGTAAGGATTTCAGGATTTAATTTTTTAAACCATGGTGTTTTATTTTGGGGGGGGGGGGGCTTTTAACAAGACAAGTTATTAAAAGAATTGAAGGGAGGGTGAAGGCTGTTTTTCTTGATGGTGTGCTCTGATTGGAGAATATGAATTGCGTAGAAAGACGATCTAAATAGAAAGACAACTCCTTTTGTGATCTGACTGTTTCTGAGCAAAGCTACAAAGCTGATAGCTCCTGAGCAGGTCCTCTGGATTCAGCTTTGACATTAACACGGCCTCATCAGGGTACAACAGACCATATTATACCCCCAAGACCACAGAAAATGAGAGTTGTTGTCATGACCCTGTAAGACATGTAAAACAAGCTTATTAAATCATGTTAGCTGTTGATTGTAGTGCCGCTGTTCTCACTGTTAACTTTGAACATGGCTGAGAGTCTCAAGATAGCAAATCAGTTTAGCACTTTTTGTGTGATGTATACAGGCTGGAAATTAGTTTTAAATATTTTGCCCAGAACTTTCACACAATAATTCAAATATTATACAATGAGAGTATTAAATAAAATAACCAGATATTTGTTGTCCAGAACAAATCATATTCTCCTCTAAACAGCAACACTTTTGACTAGACTTAATTTTACTTGGCAGATCTGAAGTTTTAAGATAAATTCATCATCCAATAAAACACCCAGAAATTTGATCTCATGGACTTTTTTAGTAAAATGTGATGATTAGATGTTCTCTTGAGATCAAAAATTATCAAACACCAGTTGATAATTTACTTTTATCCGTTCTGTCTATGATTTCTTCTGATAACTTCATTAATGCCATTGATGGTGATCTGTTTTCTCTTAAACCATGTTGACACTGTCAGGTTGTCAATGCTTTATAATGAAAGACTTTTGCTGAACCCTTTTTATAGTAGTTTAAACAACTGTCAAAGTAGGTATACTCTTTCTATTATTAATCTTCTTCTTCGTGTGGGAGGAGTGAGTGTGAAGGAGCGGAAGAGAGCGCGAGTGAGAAAACTCTGTGGTTTTGTTTGTGGAGAAGGTGGAGCAGGCTCACCTGTTGGTGGAGTCGGGCATCGCCGTTAACGACTCGTTCCTCCAGGTGTTGCCGCTCATGCAGCTGCTACGAAGGTTATTTTTTCAAATGTCCCTCCCTTCATCAGCGACGAGTTCCTCGTCAAAGAGCTGTCGCGGCATGGAAAAATAGTTTCCCCTGTTAGAAAGATCTTGTCAGGGTTTAAGTCACCTTTAATAAAACACGTCGTTTCACGCAGGAGACAGCTCTATAAGCGTGACGAGGAACTCAATCTGTGCTTTAAAGTTAAAATTGATGACTTTGACTACATTTTGTTTGAAACATCTTCAAACATGAAGTGCTTTGGCTGCGGAGGGGAGGGACATTTGATAATAATGTGCCCAAACCGCGCAGGATCAGCCCCGTCAGACGCGGCGGAGCAGCAGCCTGCAGCAGCCGGGGAGCAGGTGGGTGTGTCCGGCGAGGCTGGAGCTCCTGCCGCGGTGGAGGAGTCTGGAGCTGCGGGGAACTCCAGCGTAGCGGCGGAGGAAGCTGTGGCGTTGGGTCCCTTCGCTAGAGACCAGCAGGAGAGTTTAGTGGAGGAGAAAACTGTGGAGGAATCATCTGATCCGCAGAATAGTGATTGTGTGGTGAGTGAGGGGAGCCCGGTGGTGTGTGGTGGTGGAGAAACCTGTGTGACTGGTGAGGAGGTGGAGAATCAGGGATGGAGCAGGATGGTGTGTGTGGAGATCAGGGAGGGAAAGGTGAGTTTTTTAAGTTAAAAAGATCGCAAGCGCCTGACTCTCTGCATTGGCTTTTAAAGGAACCTTTAATTTGTGGAGTGAGATTTGATGTCTGTGACAGCACAGTACCAGGCCTGATAGAAGCGCTGTGCCGATCTGGTACGACGACATTAAACCAACTGATCAAAGCATCTGGACCAGGTTTCTCCAACACCAATGCAGTGGCTTCTGTACTGGGGATCCGGTCTGAAAGGCTGGTGCAGAGATTCCTGGGACTGGTGAAAGAGAGAGTGACGGCCAAAGAGAGGTGTCTGTTTGCTGAAGGAGAACGTTCACCTGACTCGGCAGACCCATTCCCTGAAGTAGAGTTGGATCCTGGTTTTGTGAATGGGAAAAGTCCCTTTTGAGCAACAAAGGCTCTAAGATTTTATGCAACATAACCTCAAAAGTTGCATATAAGTGTTGTGTGAAGGTAATGAATAGGAGGACCTTGGAAAAAAGGGCCATCAGCGTATGGGTGGACAAGCTTGGAGGTCAAAAGCCCCGGTGGAGAACTCTTTACAAACCTCCAATAAAAAAACAGACTGGTGATCTTCAGTGGAGGATTCTTCATGGTGCTATTGCAACAAACTTGTTTTTATCAAGTCTGATAAAAAAATAATTAAAATAT
This sequence comes from Fundulus diaphanus, assembly GCA_037039145.1. Taxonomy (NCBI): domain Eukaryota; kingdom Metazoa; phylum Chordata; class Actinopteri; order Cyprinodontiformes; family Fundulidae; genus Fundulus; species Fundulus diaphanus. The sequence continues at coordinate 51,160,085 of CM073131.1, forward strand.
GGCAAGCACTTAATGTAAATATTTTTTAAACTGGAATAAAACGTTTTTAATAGTGTATTGTTAACTTATTTACTTGTGTAAATAAATGATTTGTTAAAAAAAATCAAATCTTCTTCCAAATGTGATTAGCAGCATATTTAAACAAAGGAATAACCTTTGCAATTTTACAAATAAGTTACAAATGTAGGTCAGCGTGTCTGCAATATCATCAATTATCATCTTAATAAATGTGAAGTTAATTCCATTTCAGTACATTGATATTTTACTTTTATCTTTATTAAAATGTGCCTCAGTTCAGACTGAGATCAATATCCTTTCTAATTTGCATAATGTGTTTCAATGATTACTGCAGATGTTGCTCAGAAGCAGATTGTTAAAGAAGATTCTTTAGACCAAAGACCTCGTGCCGACCTGCATGAGCCAAGTCCCCTTCACTTAAAGGAGGAAGAGAAGGGAGTCTACATCAGTCTGCGAGGAGAGGAGCTCAATGGGAAGGAGGTGATTAATACCATCAGGTTTCCAGTTGCTGCTCCCATAAAGACTCTGGATGATGAACAGTCTCTGCTGCTCTCACAGCTTTATCCAGACCTAATTAAAGGCAGAGAGCTTCCAGAAGCGAATGATGGAGAAGAATCTATCAGGATACAAGATCATGGAGATGATTCCATTTCTTTAGAGACTGAAGACACTGAGAAGGATGAAGAGGACAGTGGTGTAGGGCACCCTCTCTCTGGGCTGAAAGACTTGTCAGACTCTGGACATAAGAAATGCTCTAAAGAGAAAAAAAATGTGGACTCACGAAGGAAAGTCCAGACAGGAGTGAAGCTTGGCTGCGAAGACTGTGGTAAAACATTTATTAGAAAATACGCTTTAAACAAACACAAAATAATCCACACAGGACAGAAGCCTTTCTGTTGTGATCTATGTGGAAAAAGTTTTAGCCAAAAAGCATATTTAAAAATACACATGAGAATCCACACAGGACAGAAGCCTTTCTGTTGTGATCTATGTGGAAAAAGTTTTAGCGGAACATCTCATTTAAATACACACATGAGAGTCCATACTGGACAGAAGCCTTTTTGTTGTGATCTATGTGGAAAGAGATTTAGCCAAAAAGAAAATTTAAAAATACACACGAGAATCCACACAGGACAGAAGCCTTTCTGTTGTGATCTATGTGGAAAAAGGTTTAGCCAAAAAGAACATTTAAAAATACACATGAGAATCCACACAGGACAGAAGCCTTTCAGTTGTGATCTATGTGGAAAAAGTTTTAGCGATAAAGGAACTTTAAACAAACATATAAGAATCCACACCGGACAGAAGCCTTTTGGTTGTGATCTGTGTGGAAAAAGCTTTAGCCAAAAAGACCATTTAAGAATACACACGAGAATCCACACAGGACAGAAGCCTTTCTGTTGTGATCAATGTGGACAAAGATTTAGCCGAAAAGACACTTTAAATGTACACATGAGAATACATACAGGAGAGAAGCCTTTCTGTTGTGATCTATGTGGAAAAGGCTTTAGCGAAAAAGAGTATTTAAATAGACATGTGAGAATCCATGCGGGACATAAGCCTTTCCGTTGTGATCTATGTGGAAAAAGTTTTAGCCAAAAAGCTTATTTAAAAATACACATGAGAATCCACGTGGATATAGATTTGGCTAAAAATCACATTTAAAAATACACACGAGAATCCATACAGGACAGAAACCTTTCGGTTGTGATCTATGTGGACAAAGATTTCGTGAAAGTGGAACTTTGAAGACCCACATGACAATCCATAAAGAACAGAAGCCTTTTTGTTGTGATCTATGTGAAAAAAGTTTAGCCAAAAAGCATATTTAATTCACTCACTCCTCCGTGTTGAACACTTGTGTGGTTCCAAAAAATTAATTATTTAAATAACAGCCTCACGAGAAAAAACATATCTCTCTACAATTACACTGTCGCGCTGCGCTAAAAGGATCCTGTCTGTCTCGCAATACGCGATTAATACAAAAAGCTCTAAATTATTATTACACCTTCCACGACAGGTTGCCGTCGTAAAAATTAACAAGACATGGCTACGACAGACTTCCCTATCTCCTCCACTTATAAAGCCACAATCTCATCCTGCTTACATGAAATAAGCCTGCTCACGAGCAGGGTGAAGCTTGTGCACATGTTGCTATGACAGCAAGTCCAGGATGAGTGTCGAAGAACCAAACAATCCAAGATCATGCCAAATCGTCAACAATTAAATCCAGCTAACTGAGTTAGCGACGTACGAAGAACTGGCCCCTGGTCAGAATGCTCTCTATGGTGCTTCTGTAGAAGGTGGTGAGGATGGGTGGTGGCAAGTGGGCTCTCCTCATCCTTTGCAGGAAATGCTAGTCCTTTAGTGCCCTCTTCACCAGTGATGTGGTGTTCACAGACCAGGTGAGGTTGTCTGTGTCCTAAAAGTTACTCATATTTAGTGAGCAAATCACTATTTAATATTTGATTTCCCCAAATAATGTTTTGCCTAATTCAGGTTTGCTTTGTGAATGGGTTGAACACATCAAATGTTGTTCTAACTTAGTTAAGCTAATTTAACCTCAATCCATATTGTTTAAGATGAACTTTGGTTCCCTAACTTGGATCTGCAGTGAACCAGGATTCACTGAATCATTCTGATGATGGTTTTCAACCATTTTATTTTTCGTTTTGTTTCTATTATGTGTACATAGTTTTAGCTGAGTTCCACTAGCCTAGAAGAGAAGATTTGTTGGTTGAAACAGTGTTAAATTAGATAAACGGCATTCTATAGTGATGTTCTCTGGATGTTAATTTATATCTGTAAAAAAATTATCTCTTTTATTCCATATGTTTACAGAATTTGCTGTTAAAAGAATGCCAATGCTCAAATCTTCCTTTCAGCTATTGTTCTTATATCAGCCTTTTATCAACCATAAAGAAACACTTGAATTACATTGGCAATGGCATGATATCAAAATGCTAACGGAAGCTATGTCAGTCTAACCTGACAACAGCCAGCTGCATGTCGCTCCGCCTAGCTCCACTCACATACATCTGGGACTCCGCCATAGGGATTGCATTTACAGAAGGCTGGGCCTTATCAAAAATTCTTGCATATGATTGGATAAGCCACTTGTCTGTCATCTTTATTGACGTGCTATTTCAACCACTCACACCGAAGCTAACCCGTGACGCTAATGATAGCGACGCAGGAAAAAAAATAAAAAAATAATAATAATGTGTTTGCGGCTCTAGTGGCACGCGTTTTATTGACAGTGAGCTGACAGGAAGAGGGGGGAAGACAGGCGGCAAAGCGCCGCGGGTCGGAGTCGATTCCGGGCCGACCGTGTTGAGGACTAAAGGCCTCCTAACATAGTTAGCGCTAACCGCTAACCGCTCCGGGGCGCGTCCGCGTCTGCACGTCCGCTGGCCCCGGAAAACAAAACTTGCCAAATCCGGTCGGGAGAAGGGCGAAAACATCGTTTCCACCAACAAAAGCCTTCAGAGGCGTTCCCTGATGTTCTTTTAATGAAACAATATTAGGTAGATTGGACAACACGGAAGAAATAGCAGCATTAATGCTAACGCTTGCTTCCTCGACGAGCCGCCATTGCTATCAAAACAGTCTCACGTCATGGTCGCGTCTCCACTACGTCACATATATGAAACTCCAGCCCTGCGTCCTGATTGGCCAGACCATAAAATTGGTTGGAGAAATCATTCCCTATCGGCGGTGTCCCAGATGTATGTGAGTGTAGCTAGGCGGAACGAGACATACATCTGGCTGTTGTCAGGTAAATGTCAGTCAGCTCTATGTATTAAAAACACAATGTAACCGCATCACACAAAACTTTCCAAATAAACCATTTAACTTTCCCTGCTTGTTTCTCTGCCAAATCTGCCAACAGCCTTTACTTAATTAATTGAACCCATAAATGCAGATAAATGCTGAGACTATGATCTTGTGTGATGAGAGTGATTCATGAAGCTTTCCTGGTTTTCATTTTATGTTCTTGTGTTACTATTTGGTTTAGAAATGTGATTTAATTTGTGTGGCTATTCCTTAATCAAAGGACAAAATGTAATGGATTTTTTTTATTGTGTGCTTCTCAATTTAAACCTTGTACATAACATGTTGTCGCCTTTAACAGAATGGCATATATAGTCTATATCCTGTGTTGGCAGAGATGTACGGTTAATCAGAGTTCAGTATATCTGTGTGTACTTACATTCTCATGAAGTATTCTCAAAACTTTATCACCTTTGTGGGTCAAAGTCAGGAGATGATGGTAATTTAGAGTGGGTGAGGAGAGCTGTTTCTTCCCTAGGTTGTAGGAGGGGTTAAAGGTCAGGAGCCAAGATGAAGCTGTTATACGTCACATGAGGCTCTTTGTTAGTTTCTCCATGACAGGCTCCTCCTGTTTGTGTACATCTGTTCCCTATAAAGACAGGGTTTGTCTTACTAGGGGTGCATTTGGGGACGAATGTATCTTGAATGCTGTTTGCCTTCAATAAAGACGAGTTTCTGTATTGAAAGAGTATCTTGCTTCTTGATAATCATTTTTTCCATGACACATTTTTTCAAAACTAAACAGAGGAGTGAAATTATCACCTTGTGCAGACAATGAGGCTACATGGATGAGGGAAAAATGTGACAAACCTGGTAGAAAATATTTATAAAGGAATTAAGTAGAACACTGGTAATATTGATGGGGTTTCAAACCATCAGCAACCAAGTCTTGTTTTATGTAAATTACAAATTATTTTGTGCGATTATTTTGGGGAATTAACATTATATGGATAACCTTTAGAAATGGTAACAGACTTTCAATAACTGGGGTTATGGTTAGATAGTTCATAAACATGGAAAACTCCAAATTAAATATTTAGAAACTAAATGAAAATAGGTCAAGATTTCTGAAAGATGTGGCGGTAATCAGATGGAGGAAGAGTAGCATGCACTGTTAAATATATTCAGGGCTCTGAGATTATCATTGGATTATGGTATACATTCTTTCTCCTGTTTGGTTTTTGTTTTGGTAACACAATTAAATTTGGCAGCAATTTGAATTGTGTTATTATTTCCTCCCACAGTCCAAAAACATGACTGTAAGGTTAATTGGCTTCTCGAAATTGTCCTTAGGTGTGAGTGTGTGCGTGAAAGGTTCAGTGGAGATACATCTGGCCCTTCTTTGGACTCGTTCTGCATAGATTAAGTCTAGATCCTGCAGACGGCATCCCACAATCCTCCAAACTTCTCACCACAGGTGCTAAACCCTTCTTTTTCTACAGCTCCCATATGATACATTTATGCTGAGACATGAAACACTTTCTATGGTAGCTCTGTAGAAGTATTTTAGCAGTTTAGTGGAAAGTCCAGTCCTTTTCAGTTTCCTGAAGAAGAAGAACATCTGAACCTTGCAGGACACCAGCCCTCGAGGGTTTGAGTTTGAAACAGCCGATTTACAGTCTCTCCTCTGTGTTCTATGATAACACTGAACTAAACATGTATTAGTTGTAGATAAAATGTAAATGCATTCAAAGAGAAAAGAAAAAGATTCATAACATTTGCCACGTGTACTGTGGTTGATTTTATGGGGTGTTGGAGTGGCAACATATTGATCTTTTGTAAGTCTGAAGCCCAGAGAGTGAAAGCTCAGTGAATTGGGTAAATTAGAAGTTCAAGGATTTGTGCTAGGGCTCGGTCAAGAGTCTGATCGAGGTTCAAGACGAGTCATTTACATTAATCCAGACATTTATGAGGAAGACCTACTCAAAAACATGAGGGGAGGAACTGGTGAGAGTAAAGAGGTTTTAGACTAGGAGACGAAGACTTGAAGAAAACTACTTTGGTACTTTTCATATTTACGGAAGAAACAATCAATCAAAGATTTACTCTAGGATCCATAGTGTATCCTGTGAAACCAAACGTGTGTCAGAGGTCTGGACATGTTGCAGCAGTCTGCAGGGGTGAAGGGAGGTGAGGTAAATGTGGCAAAGAACATGATCAATCTCAGTGTACAAATGATAATGTGAAATGAACGATATAACTGTGGGGCAACCATGGCTTTCAGAGGATGTGTTCCCTATATCCAGACCCAAAAACTAGAGGATTTTAAGAAGTTAGAAAGCGTCTCTTATTCAAAGGCTGTAAAGCGAATTAAGGCCTGTAGAGACACAGACAACCAGGTGTCGCCCTTTGCTCTCGGTGTTTTTTGAACGTCTGCAAACACCTCAAAGCTACAGTTGTTAATCTAAAGCTATAGAATTCAAAATTGTTCCTTTACCAGTAATACAGCCTTGGATACCCCAGATGTTATAGAAAAATGAGAAGGAACTAATTATTAGCTATTAGAAATTAGACAAATGAGATCAGTAATATGTTCAGATTCTAGTGTTTCATTAGTCAGTCTACAATATAACCTTTCAGAGCGGACCAGATATCAGTCCAGCAACAGATATCTCTGCCTGCTATCCCTGTGCTCCAGCAGACCTACACCCCAAGAACTGTCTCGCCCTGTACCTCTGGTCTAACAGCAGCCCTGCATTTCAAGAACTCTCTGGTCCTCCTGCTCCCATCTACACCCCAGTTCCAGTCCATTACAGTCTCTCTGGTTTCCTCATCCACTACTCATCTTTCTTTCAATAAACTCTTAGAAATAGCTCCGTGAGTGTGTGTGTGCTCTGTCTGGGTTCATCAAGACAAATCACAACACTATCAGGTACAGGGACAACTAGCCATTACCGGCCTTCAGTGATGTGATTTCATCACAGATACACACACTGACTTTACAGTAGGAAGAGTCTTCAGGGATGAGGATATTATCCACTCAATGCGGGAAAAGCTTGATGATTTCTACTACAACATTCACAGGGATGTCTTCTTAAGTCGCAACTCTTAAAACAGTAGTACAGTGTAAATAGTTGTTACAGGTGAATGGTAGCACCTGTGAAGCTGAAACGAGCAATTTAACAGATGTATAGAAATGAAAAAATGTTGTTTAAATTTGTTTTAAAAGACAGATATTTGCAGCATCTATGGATATTTGTTGATTGGGGTGTGAGCAATTATCTGGGTAACTTCAAAACTTGTAAACAGTGGACATATTCGAGAACTAAAGTAACCATTTAATGAATGCTGCATTCTTGTTTCTTTTTACTTTATTTTAGTTGTCCTCAACTTCAAAGTAAGACACAATGTCTACAATGTTTACATCCAACCATTTACAGTCTTACAGGGTCATAGCTGTAAAGCCTTTTGCAGTAAGATAACATCCAAGCTAGCGGGCCTCAGACGGGCTTGTCCCCCTTGATATCAAGAGGTCCCTGGAAATTTGACATCAGGCAGCAGATGGCCCACAGCTGATTCACTGATCCTACCATGGAGAGCAGAACAATTCATCCCAAATGTGGTATTCCTTCACCCTGCGTATGGCCCTCTCCACTAGAACCCTCAGACGGGCGATGGCCTGGGTCTTCTGAGTGTCTGGTTTGCTGAGCTGGGTTGATTTCTTTAATGGTGGGATGATGAGTTTTACCCCCACCTCTGACAGCATTTTCTCAATCAGGAAACCCTTGTCAGCCATTACCACATCCCCTGGCTGGAGTAGCTGTAGAAGCTGGGGTTTCTTTGTTATTTCTATGTTTGAAATAGAGCCTGTGTATAGTGTAGAAACAAATGTGATAACACCACATGGAGCAACACCCATCAGTCCTTTAAATGTGGTGTGATTTTTGTAGCTTGAAAAAGTCTCTGACTGTAAGGAGAGGGAAGTTGCGGTTTCACAGCGGATCTCAGTGCAGTCTATGATGACTCTCAGCTGAGGACAATAGAGCCTGAACTTGTCAGGCATCGTGGCCTCTACCTGCTCTCTTGTCATCCAAGATGGTAATGAGCCCAAAACCTGATAAAGGTGGCTTGTCCATGGAAGGATGATGTGACTAACAGTCGACACGCTGACCTCAAAGAGAGATGACAATGTCCTCTCCTGAAGCCCAGCTGCAACGCCACAGAGAAACATGAACAGTTCATCAATCAGTTCAAGCTTTCGCTGTGGACTTGCCGTCACTTCTGCTGCACGCTGTGCTTTGGACCAATAGATGAGCCTTGATGCAGACGGGTTAACAGACTCCCAAGACAGAGTGAAGACCTTCTTGGAGCTGAATCTTGTGTAGTAACGGTAGTCCTCATCAGTCACACAAAATTTGTAAATTAATGGCTCCTGATTTTTAAGGGTCAGCTGCTGGATTTTGTGTTCAAATGTCAAGATTTGCACCTCCAACTGCTGTATCTTCCTAGCAGCTCTGTCCATTTTACCTTTAGAGAAAAGAGGAGAATACACTTTAGCATCACTTATCCATTTTTGGGTCATCCACATAATTGGATGCTGTCAGTAAGCTTAACAATAATTCTTAATTTTCTTGAGCTGAAGAAAGGAACATTAAGGTCTTTAAGATAAGATAGGCTTTATTGATCTCACATTGGAGAAATTCACATGTCACATCGGCTCAGTAATCAATAATCAGAAGAAGGTGCCAAAGTAGGACAAGGTGCATCAGGTTTATACAGTGGATCAAAAAGAAGTAGATAAGAAAATAAAAATACAAAATAGAAATGAGGCAGAGGATGTCTTATGTACATTCACGGTGACTTATATACATGTGTATTGACATATATTCAGGTGTAATAGCAGCAGAAGTCACTTCTTTCAGGATTATTGCAGGATTTATTGCTAAATAACTTCTTTGGGAGGTTTGAGGCACTAAACAGCACACCAGCAGTGAAGGCTGTTCCCCATCAGGAAGAGGAGGTCCTCTGCCTTGACACCGCCGACGTGTGGAAGACTCTGAGGAGAGTCAACCCGCGGAAGGCCCCAGGCCCCGACAACATACCTGGGCAGGTGCTCAAGGAGTGTGCAGGTCAGCTGGCTGGTGTCCTCACAGACATTTTTAACACCTCGCTGGACCAAGCCATAGTGCCAGCATGCTTCAAGTCTGCCTCCATCATTCCGGTGCCAAAGAAACCTCAAGTCACCTGTTTCAACGACTACCGGCCTGTTGCACTGACTCCCATCATGATGAAGTGCTTTGAAAGGCTGGTAAAGGAACACATCGTCTCCAGTCTCCCATCAACACTCGACCCGTTCCAGTTTGCCTACCGACGGAACCGCTCCACTGAGGACGCCATCTCCTCTGCTCTTCATCTGAGCCTGGCACACCTGGAGGAGAAGAACACGCACATGCGGATGCTGTTCCTGGACTTCAGTTCAGCGTTCAACACCATCATCCCACAACATCTGGTGGGAAAACTGGAGCATCTGGGCTTCAACACACCCCTACGAAACTGGCTGCTAGACTTCCTTACCAACAGACCTCAGTCAGTCCGGGTCGGACAGAACACCTCTGATGTCATCACCCTCAGCACGGGCTCCCCTCAGGGCTGCGTCCTGAGCCCCCTGCTGTTCACCCTGATGACACACGACTGCGTCCCCAGGTTCACCACCAATCACATCGTGAAGTTTGCAGACGACACAACGGTGGTGGGCCTGATCAGAGACGACAACGACCAGGACTACAGAGAGGAGGTGGAGCAGCTGGTGGGCTGGTGCAGAGACAACAGCCTGATCCTGAACGTGGAGAAGACGAAGGAGATCATCGTCGACTTCAGGAAAAACCGGCCTCACCATGCTCCACTGCTCATCAACAACTCAGCGGTGGAGGTGGTCAGCAGCACCAAGTTCCTGGGGGTGCACATCACGGACAACCTCACCTGGACTGTGAACACCACGTCACTGGTGAAGAGGGCACTAAAGCGACTGTACTTTCTGCGGAGGATGAGGAGAGCCCGCCTGCCCCCGCCCATCCTCACGACCTTCTACAGAAGCACCATAGAGAGTATTCTGACCAGCTGTCTCTCTGTGTGGTGTGGAGGCTGCAGTGCCTCCGACTGGAAGAACGTGAGGAGAGTGGTGAGGACAGCAGAAGGGATCATCGGGGCTCCTCTTCCCTCCATTAAAGACATTTCATCGCAGCGCTGTGTGTCTCGAGCCCGTAACATCATCAGGGACCCCTCACACCCCCACCACAGACTATTCTCCCTGCTGCCCTCTGGAAAGAGGTTCCGCAGCATCCGCTGCAGGTCCACTAGGTTCTGCAAAAGCTTTTTCCCTGCTGCCATCAGACTGTTGAACTGCTGAACTGCTGAAGTATAAAAACGGACTGTGTACCACACTCGACTCGCTGATTTGCACATTTGCACACTTGCACATTGTATTGTATCCTGCAAAATTGCTGCTGCACCTTACCGGGAAACGTACTGCAAAACTGTGTACAATGCAACTGTCTACTTTTAAATCACTGCTGCACCTGACTGCATATTTGTTTACTTTTGTTTTACATTGTTTACATTTCAACTGCCTACTGTTCACTGCTGCACTTTATCCGGAAGTCAATTGAAACTTATCCTGTAAGTGACTGCGATTTATCACTGCACTTTATCCTGTACTGTAATTCACCGCAAGGTATCCTGTAGAGTTACTGCAATCTTTCTGAGCTGTGTGAAAACGAAATTTCGTTCTGTATGCACTCTGTGTATACAAAATGACAATAAAGAAAGTCTAAGTCTAAGTCTAATACAGTATAATAAACAAACCAGTTTAAGGCCTCTACTTAAAATGCACAGTATTTTGTACAAAAACTAAGAAAAAGGAAAGTGCATTAATATAAAGCGCAAATTATATTATGAGAGACGCAACACAGAAAATTCACAATTCAGAAGGTACTGTCCAATAGACCCACCGTGGTTATTTTTTTAGGAATGAACAAAAAGATTCAACTGGAATAAAATCTTTTGAATTCAGTGACTGCAATTATATATAACACGTCACCATAATCAAGTAAGGGGAACAATGTAGCAGATAAATGTCTCTTTTTTCACTCAGGGAAAAACAAAATTTATTTCTATAATGACAAACAAGCTACAGTAATAATTTAATAACATCGACATCAGATTTCTGATTGGTAAACGTTTGGTAAAGTAAGCTAACAAGCTGCTGCATGTCAGCTTTTAGGAAATTAGGTGCTGAAATATTTTACATGTTGTTCATATTAAATATATATATATGTATATATAAGTATGTATATATGTATATGTATATATGTATATATATGTATACATATATGTAAATATATGTTTTTGTATATTGTTATATATTCATAAATTATATATATATATATATATATATATATATATATATATATATATATATATATATATATATATTTAAATTAATAAAATGCAAAATATTTCAGCACATGACTTTCTCAGTACTGGATAGTTTTAGAACATAACAAGATAAGATAAGATAAGATTGTCTTTATTGATCTCACAATGGAGAAATTCACTCGTCACATCGGCTCATACAAGAAGGTGCAGAACACCAGAACAACATAAAACTATATGGCATTTGACATTTTAAAAGTGTTAAGCCCCCCTTGAACATGAGAAAATCCTTATTCGATGCTGTAGCGCACATATTCCCTAGTTACTGGAGGAAAATAGGGAGTACCAATATGGCGGCTGGTGGCTTCAGAGCGACTCGTTCTAACAGCGGCGATTAGCACTCTCTCCCCGCCACTTTCTGCAAGTGTTCATGCCGCGCAGCCACGTTGATCTTCCGGGTTCTTTGTTGTTCTGCTGTGAGGCCAGAAGCTGAAAGAGAGCAGCAGCTGCTGCAGGTGATGAAGTCTGGAAAGAAGTCCAGCAGCTGGAGGCACAGCGGAGAAACTGGAGGGAAGCAGGAGCTCAAGAGCGGCAGGACGCAGCAGAGGAGACACCGATGATGGGGGATGTTTTCCAGCCCAGAGTTCTGCTGCACCGATTAGGTTTGGAGATTTCCTTCTTCATGCTAACTGTGTGGATGGAGCTAAAGTTTAGGAGCCGTTTTCAGCAGCTGATGGATTCCTCCTCTTCATTGTTGCAGAGTTACGCCCAGTAAAATGGCCAAGCCTGCAGCTCTGCATAGGAGGTGCTAATGCTAGCTTAGCATGTAGATAGAGGTGCTAATGCTAGCTTAGCATGTAGCATAGAGGTGCTAATGCTAGCTTAGCATGTAGCATGTTGTAACAACAGAAAAAGATGCATTTATTTCACGTGGTGCCCTGATTACTTCAATATACTGAGAACATTTGCTCAATATGATGATGATGATCAAACATCAAACATCATTATTATAAATATTAAGCCAAATATAGCACATTCTCCGCACGCAAACAGTTCTATGGTCATTTATTACCAAATGAAATAAGAAGGGGAGTTTATTCTTGGAAAAGGCATTTTTGTTGCTAGATAGACCCCAGAATGGATCAGAAGCAGATCCCAAATGTAACAAGATTAAAATTTTATAATATGTTTTGTATGTTACACTAAAAATATTCTAAACGGTGACAGATCTAGATTTGAAGAGATTTTCATTCAGAAGTAGGAAGGAAGAATGGCAGGTAGCCTTCAAAATGTAACCATGTATAAAGATACATGATAGAGACAGAAACATAAAAAAGAGACAGATGGATAAATGAGAGACAGAAGCTGGCTGCTGGCAAAAGCTGTATTATTTGATATTAATGTAAATCTAAGTTAAAAAAATGGTAGCATCACCCACCCCAACATGTGATGTGATTGCTGTATGTGATTGTATGTGATATTTACATCCCAATATATTAAAACATGTCCTTTTAATTCTGAAACAGTGATCTATTCCACGTCTAATTCCATCTCCCTTAGGTGTGAGAGTGTGTGTGAATGGTGGTATGTTGTTTGTCTCTGTGTTGCCCTGTGATGGACTGGTGACCTGTCCAGGGTGAACCCGCCTCTCCCCCATTGACAGCTGGAGATAGACACCAGCAGCCCTCACAACCCCACAATGATAGAGATGTTAGAAGATGGATCAATGGATGGATAACAGAGGCAGCATTTAGCATTTATAGAACGTTTTAACAGAATAACTGCATTGAATTTCCACAACAGAATGACAGTAAAGATACCAGAGATCATCTTTAGGTTGAAACTGTCAGTTCCTCAGGTTCAGTTTTCTCTGCTGATCAAATCTTCTTTTTCTCTAAACTGAATCTTTTCCCATCGTTGTAACATTTTAAAGATCTAGTTGTTCATAAAGCATGTAATGTGTTTCAGTGTTGGCTGCAGATGTTAAAGAAGAGGCTCCTGAAGAACAGAGTCCTGAGGGGGAGCAGCAGGAGTCAGAGCCCCTCCACATAAAGGAGGAACAGGAGGAACCCGGGGCCCGTCAGGAAGGAGAGCAGCTCCTGGTGAAGGAGGAGACTGATACCAGCTTTCCATTAACTGCTGCTCCTATCAACAGTAAGGATTTCAGGGTTTAATTTTTTTATGCCATGTTTTGGGGGGGGGGCTTTTAACAAGACCAAAGCAACAAAGCTGATAGCTCCTGAGCAGGTCCTCTGGGATTCAGCTTTGACATTAACACGGCCTCATCAGGACACAACAGACCATATTATACCCCCAAGACCCCAGAAAATGAGAGTTGTTGTCATGAACCAGTAAGACATGTAAAACAAGCTTATTAAATCATGTTAGCTGTTCATTTTAGTGCCGCTGTTCTCACTGTTAACTTTGAACATGGCTGAGAGTCTCAAGATAGCAATCAGTTTAGCACTTTTAGTATGATGTATACTGGCTGGAAATTTATTTTGAATATATTACCCAAAACTTCCACACACACAATAATTCAAATATGGTAAAATGAGAGTATTAAATAAAATAACCATGTATTTGTGGTCCAGAACAAATCATATTCTCCTCTAAACAGAAACACTTTTGACTAGTCTAGATTTTACTTGGCAGATCTGAAGTTTCAAGATAAATTCATCATCCAATAAAACACCCAGAAATTTGATCTCATGGACTCGTTCTAAATCAACACTGTCAATAATTATTTTGATTGCATTGTTTTCTAATTTATTGCAGTTTCAAAACATCATGTTTTATTAAATTCAATGATAAATAGATTTTTGAACCAGTGTTTTTTTTTTCTATAGTGACCACTTTGTGAGTTGGTGGATTTTTTTTCATCCAATATAGAAGATGCTAGTATCATCTTCAAATATGTATTTTAGCAAGTTTGGAACATTGATTATGTTATTTATATACAAATTAAATAATTTGGGACACCACAATTTATTTTAATAATTCTGATTAGTGATTACCTGTTTCTGAATGCTACCCCATATATCATACCATTCCAGTTTTTTAGTAAAATGTCATGATTAGTGGAATCAAATGTTTTCTTGAGATCAAAAATTATCAAACACCAGTTGATAATTAAATTTTATCCATTCTATCTATGATTTCTTCTGTTAACTTCATTAATGCCATTGATGGTGATCTGTTTTCTCTTAAACCATGTTGATAATGTCAGGTTGGCAATGCTTTATAATTAAAAAGACTTTTACTGAACCCTTTTTATAGTATTTTAAACAACTGTCAAAGTAGGTATACTTTTTCTATTATTATTATTCTTCTTCTGTGTGGGAGGAGTGTGACTAAAGAAGGGAGAGAGCGTGAGTTGATTCTGTTTGAGTGTTTTTTCCTACTTTTTTCAATTTTTTACAGGGTGTATGTAAATATTGTGTATATAGGTGTTTGTTGTGCTTTAGGTTTTTTGTGGGGTTTGGTGGCCGTCGGGTCTTGCCTAGCCGTTCGTCTGCGCTGCCGGTGTTACGTCAATCCGCGTTTCCCCATCAGATACGGTTCCCCCTTCGTCTTCTTGCCGCTCCGCCCCGCCCACGCGGCAAAATAGGCGCGTGCTCGTGATGAGCACTGAGAAAGCACGCGCTTGTTCGGCGCGCTTGTCTGAGGAACTACGGACACCGTGAAAGCTCAAACAACATGTTTCGGCAAAGTTGTCACACTTTCTTCACGTTTTTGCGGGAAACTAATAGTAATAATACTAATAATTATAATAAATATAATAAATATATATGTTATACATATTATGATTATAATAAATAATATATATTTTATACATATATTATAATTATAATACATAATATATGTTATAGTTATAATTATAATATATATATGTTGTATATATTATAATTATAATATGTTGTATATATTATAATTATAATAGATAGATAGATAGCATAATGCTATATGAATTAAAAACAGGGCAATGCAATTTAATGCTCAATATTACCCATCAGATACCGTTTTCCCTGTTTTACAGTGGGGGAACGCTATCTGATGGCCATAAATCTCCCTTCAGATACCGTTTCCTCTGTCTTAAAGTGGGGGAACGCTATCTGATGGCCATATTTCACCCATCAGATACCGTTTCCCCTGTTTTAAAGTGGGGGAACGCTATCTGATGGCCATAAATCTCCCATCAGATACCGTTTCCCCTGTTTTAAAGTGGGGGAACGCTATCTGATGGCCATAAATCTCCCATCAGATACCGTTTCCCCTGTTTTAAAGTGGGGGAACGCTATCTGATGGCCATAAATCTCCCATCAGATACCGTTTCCCCAGTTTTAAAGTGGGGGAACGCTATCTGATGGCCATAAATCTCCCATCAGATACCGTTTCCCCTGTTTTAAAGTGGGGGAACGCTATCTGATGGCCATAAATTTCACATCAGATAACGTTCCCCCTGTTTTAAAGTGGGGGAACGCTATCTGATGGCCATAAATTTCACATCAGATAACGTTCCCCCTGTTTTACAGTGGGGGAACGGTATCTGATGGAGACATTTCACCCATCAGATAGCGTTCCCCCTATGTTAAAATCACCCATCAGATAGCGTTCCCCCTGTTTTACAGTGGGGGAACGCTATCTGATGGCCATAAATCTCCCATCACATACCGTTTCCCCTGTTTTACAGTGGGGGAACACTATCTGATGGAGACATTTCACCCATCAGATAGCGTTCCCCCTGTTTTACAGTGGGGGAACACTATCTGATGGAGACATTTCACCCATCAGATAGCGTTCCCCCTGTTTTACAGTGGGGGAACGCTATCTGATGGCCATATTTCACCCATCAGATAGCGTTCCTCCTGTTTTACAGTGGGGGAACACTATCTGATGGAGACATTTCACCCATCAGATAGCGTTCCCCCTATGTTAAAATCACCCATCAGATAGTGTTCACCCTGTTTTACAGTGGGGGAACGGTATCTCCGTTCTTTCAAGAGCACTCCAGTGAACCTGGAAAGACTCACCAATACACCCACAAGGGTACAATACCTGAAACCCACAGTATTCCTCCTTCCCAGTGAAACCTACCTGCACCCTAGTGAGATCAGTTCCTCTCACCTTGCAGGTTTCAATTTTCCTGTAACCTCAAACTAACCATCTCTCTGTCATCTTCTCAGTGTGCATTCAAGCCTGTGAGCTCTTTTCTGAGCTCAGATCCTTACTCCCATTCCCTATTACTGTTTCAAAATAAACACAATTTATCTTATTTCTGTTCTCCTGTGGTTGTGTTCTGCATGTTGGTCAAGAACCTCACATTCACCATGTGACCATTGTTGTCGCCAATCTCATGTTTATTCTCCTTCTTTTCGAAATGAATGACCAGTTCAGTATCATTTTTAAGCATGATCTATATTTCCAACATAAGAAAAACAAAGGAACACAAACAGATAATTGTTAGGCTAATATCAAAATTTAACAATGTATTAACTATTTACAAAAGTACAATATTTATTTAACATTAGTTTAAAACTGAACAGATAGTGTGAAAATTTCTGTAACTGGTATAAACATAGGTTTTACAAGTGAAATTAAGAAATCATACAAACATGTTTATTTGAAAATGTAAAATAAATCAAATAATAAGTGCTGCACAGTACAAATGCAAAGCTATGAAAGAAAAGGTGTACTACTACGGTAATGTTTCATGTTTAGGCTCCTAACAGGCTTCACAAGTAAAAGTTGATGATGTGTCTGGACATCCCAAGCAAGCATGGTGAAACCACCTCGCGCACACATCACAAGATATCTGCAGAGCACAAAAGTCTAGATTCACTGTAATATTTCATGTGTCATGTTTACAGCATATATCAAGTTTGAAGTACAATTTTTCACATAATATTTTCAAATTTTAACACGTAAAAGTTTATAAATATCATTCTTGGGACATATATGGCAGATTAAGAGTATTTAATAATCTCAAATTCTATTCTAATTATAGTATTAATGGATACAGATTTCAAATGCAATTAAAATGACAGTGTCATTCTTAAGTTGCTATTATACCCCTACACTGTAGGATACCTTTGTTTTGCTCTTCCACCAGGGTCGCTATTCTTATTTGTAAATCTAAAACTTTTTTGAATTGATATGTAATAACGGGTGAATCACTAGAACTGAGTCATCCGTTTACTGTTTTATTCAAGCAAAAGAGATTCAATAAATGCACAACATCACAGTCTATTTAAGTGCTTACTATGATATACCTTCAGGTCTTGTACATCTATAATGCTTGAACACAGACAAACATTGTTCTGTGCCAAGTCAAAAAATGCTTTGTGGCTCAACATATCCAAAAATATTTCAGAATCATCTGCCTTCTGTCCATTAACTCTAAATATATGTTGTTGTATTAAAACAAACATAGAAGTTGATGTTTGTGTTTTGTGCCATCTGACATAAGGTCAGTCTCACTAACTGACAATCCCAAAGAATGTCTTAATGTGTGGTTCAGTCACAAATGTGGGCTCAAATTGCCAGTAAAGCTTTGTGGAACTCCTTAGCCAGCACAGTCTGTAGACCATGAGCTACACATAGCAGTTTTCTTGTGCCTCTGATATCTTATTTAAATGTTTATTAATCGTATGTGTAATAGATTTTTCATTGTAAATATTGATCCTAAAGTGTCAACATTTTCTAAAACACTATATTTGTAACTGTGTTTACCCAAATAATGCTCTTATTATCTTGGGAGGCATCCACCTCTTCATGTCCACAGATGCAGCAGATAGATGTCAAGTCATCTGTAAGGGTGAAAATGTTTAGAAAATAATTGACCACTCTGTGAACATTGGTACAGTCAAGACTGAAGTTGGGTATGTACTGAAGTCAATACACTGAGGTACAAATGTGTGCTTTTGTACACATTTGTAAAATCTTGTACAAATGTGTACAATACTCTTCAGCATTTCTTCCTGTTTGCTAAAATTAAACCTGTAGAGACTCAGACTGTTATAGCCTGATTTCAGAGTCTCGGATGGACTGGCGCTGGACACTGCAATCACTTTAGAGATCAGTTCTTTGGAATTCTTTACAAACGCAGCCATGTCAAGCTCCTCCATGCTGCTCTCCACGCTTGACAACAGCTTTCTGTTGGCCTCCATGCTATCGCCATAGCAACGCATCAGCATATGGGTGTGGTTAAACTGTAAAGCACAGATTTTTTTTTTTATATTTCTTATAAAAGCTACTTTTGTTAATCACCTGAGGCCTCCAAGAGAATGACTGCAATCTGCCAACGTAGTATTTCCACATCCTTGGGTCCAGCAGGAAAAACAGGCTGTTGTCCCATCAGAACTTTTTCAACAAACTGAAATACAAGCAACAAACACATAATGCAAGACATATCTCAGGATGATATAAGAGTAAATTTTTTAATACCTTTATGGCAAACACTCCACAGGAATTTGAGTCAGGTTGCAGGGGATGTGGAAGTGTGGTGCATTCCCATCTTGACACATTCATTCCCTGATTCCTCATAAAAGCTCTAAAGACATCAAGGTATTAGCACTTAGCTACTTTAAAAAAATGCTTTACTCCTGTTAAGTTCATGAAAAAGGGTGTGCTCACTTTGACATAAGTTTTTAAAAGAAAATTATTTTGATATTGCGTTCCTTTCCAACTTCCCACAAAGATAAGCATACATCATAGACATTTACTTGTGAATAGGATTTTGGCAATTAGAAAAATGTGTTGTTATTGGCTTATATGATATTGAGTCACTGATATAAAATTAAGAAAATATAACAATTACGTCTTTCTCAACAAAAAACAGAAGAAGAATATAGTTTTCTTATAAAAATAAAATATAACGCATACCTTGATATATCTTGGCATTTCCTCAACTTCTGACTACCTTCCCCAAGCGAGTCCAGAAGAAGAGATTTTCTCTGTTTTGGATATATAATCTTGAAAGACAACAGCAGATATGATTAGTTTAACAGCCTTGTACTGCTGTAAAGTAACATGAATGTATGGTACTTGAATTGAAAAATTCAACACATATGATGTGGAGTCACATGTATTGAAAATTTAATCAAAGTTTCAATACACTTTAGATTGTATATTTAAACTTAGATTAAAAAGTTTAATTTTTATAAACTTAGATTAAAGCAAAGGGATTGGAGATGAAATGCATATTCAATGGTATGTAAACACTTACAACAGCAAACCAGTGATGGTTGTCATTAACAATGCCGTATAAAGTTTTGAAGTCTGTGGGATCCCACTGAAGGAATAGAAGTATTGATATCAGAATCTTGCCACCTTTCAAGGCTGCTGTCAGACATTTAAAACTACAAACCTTGAAGCGTGGAAATTTCTTATGCCACACATCAGTCATGGCAAAAGAGTCAATACACATGACTTTCTCGGCAGAGGATGTATTAAGTTTTTTCTCCAAAAGCTTCATGTAGGCATTGATCACCTGGATGAATGGATTGTTGCTTGTTAACCAGCTGAATAATTTGATTGTCATAATATCCATCCAGTGAAGTAAGATTTCATAGGGGGGTAGCTAGGACAATTATGTCTTACCTCGCTCTCCAGTTCCCTTCCTGGTGCTGTTCGACATATGTCCGAGTAAAATAATTTATAAGGACCTATTTTGGACTGAATTATAACTGCTGTAGTGCCATCCCAGGCTTTCCGAATATCTAAAATAAGACATGAAAGAATTATACTTTTACATCTGAAAGTCTTCTGATAAACATGCACATATTAGTTTCTTAAAAATGTGTACAAAAGCATACATTGTTCGACTTTCGCACAGCCAGATAGTGTTCTCACACCAGGATCCATAGCTGCTTCCATAAATTCAGAGGCAGAGTAAGGATCCACAACAGGTGGAATGGTGGAGGCAGGATCTTCTGCAGGCTGGGTGGTGACGTCTGGATCCACAACAGGTGGAATGGTGGAGGCAGGATCTTCTGCAGGCTGGGTGGTGACGTCTGGATCCACAACAGGTGGAATGTTGGTGATGTCCTGTTTTTCTGTTTTTTTAAAGTTATGTAGAATTTTGGGTTCTGATTCCAGGAATATTTTCAGTTGGTCTGTGCTGATTTTTGGCAAAAAAGCTGTTTTTGATTGGAGGTCTGCACTTTTGTTGTTTATTTTTACTATTGTATATCGATAACTTCCCACCCTTTCGCTGTTGGCTCCTTACATTTTTTCGTAAGACTCTGTCTCCAACCTTGAATAGTCCTGATGTGTCTGTTGCTGTTGACTTGTATTTGTTTTGAACTGTTTTGATGTTATGGTGTACTAATTTGAAGATTTCGTCCCTTTTTTGGATGGACTCCAACACAGACTCCTCATCTAGACTCTCTTCAATTTTGCTGTCAATCTGAGTTGAAAAAAAAAAAGCATATATATGAAGGATTCAGAGACATTTACAAGGTGTCTACTGTGTAACATTAGATATGTTAGATATGAAAACATACCTGGGAGAGAAATATTTACAAAAAACTTTGATATGGTTTTAATCCCTAACTAAAATAATCAGAAAAACATTTCATGTGTTTAAAAACCAAATAAAAAGAAAATGTTGGACGAACTTTGTACATGGAATGTGAATTATCTGAACTTTCACTTTATTTTTTACAAAACTGTATATTATAATTACTTTTTTGTTGACACTTTGGGTAGATAAACAGTGCATTGTATTATGAAAGAAAGACCACCACAGTTATTACTTTACTTCATTCAGAAATAATTTTGATTAAAGAGTTAAAAGTAAATGTGACCTAAAATATTTTCTTTAAATCTAGGACACTGAATGTAGTATATAATACTGAGCGATGAAGTCATGTCTCACCAGAATATTGTCTGGAACCTCGCATGGGAGCCGAGCCTCGGTTCCAAATAGGACAAAGAATGGTGAAAACTTTGTTGTTGATTGTTTTTTGGTTCTGAGACCAAACATCACAGCATCCAAATATTTGTCCCATGTGTTCGGCCTCTCTTTGACAAGTTTGCACAGTGATCTGAAAAGCAGAATGTTATAATTTGATAGCAAAAGTAACTGAATGAGAACCAATCCAGTAGCTACTAGCGCAAAAAGGGATTCCTCTCCTACAGGCAACTGAAGGAGAGACAAAGATCATGCTAACATGAACAATTTTTAACTTCAAAATAAATAATGGCATCAACAGTTTATGGAGAGGACTGTAAGGGTAGTTGATCTATTTTTTATGTAATAGCTGACATCTGCATATAACCACATTGCCAAAGAGGACACAGTCTGTACATAATGTTCATACAGAATATAAAAAAGCCTGCACTAAAGTAAAAAAGAAAAATAAGTAAGAGCAATAAAGTGATATTATAACAATTTAATTACATTTGAATGGTCCCATTTAGTTTTTCAACTAAACCATTTGTTTGTGGGTGATACGGAGCACAAAGGCTCCGCTCAATGCCCAGAGTTCTGCATAGCCCTTTGTTCAGCTGATGGGAAAAAATAAGAAACAATTTAAAAGTTTTCCATTAACAATAAATAATTTTGATCAATAAATAAACATAACTAAGTTTTGCTTAAAAAGATATTGCATCCCACACCAATACAGTTCACTAAAAAGTATTTAGCAACACACCTCATTAACAAATTCCTTCCCTTGATCAGTGAGGATTCGCTTTGGAGCCCCAAAGCGATAAAAGAACTTAATAATGCACTGGGCAACATCAGCTGCTGACTTTGATGTCAAAGGATAAGCCTCCGGCCATTTAGTAAAATAATCAACCATCACGGCAATGTATTGATTATTATCATCGGTTTTCACAACCTTCCCAATAAGGTCCATACCAATGAGTTCAAATGGTTTACTCACCTAAAAAAGGAAAATAAAATACAGAATTACACATTTGAACAGGGATAATAAAAAAAGTTCATGTTGTCTTTTTTAATTTATGTAAATTACTTCAATCGGGATTTGGCGTTTTTCCTGCTTTATTGTCAGCGCACCATGCTGGCACTCTGCACACTCTCTGACCTGAAGAACAAACCTTTGTTTTATTAAAATGAACATTATAAAAAATCTGTAATAAGCTAACAAAATACTTACATAATCTCAGACACTACATAGATTAATATGCAAATAAACATAGCTGTTAAAAAATTTCTTTGAAAAATGTCTTTTTTTAAAAATCTTATTGTTTGTTATTAAAACTACAAAGAACTACTTTCCGCTACAACCTATTGCATTATGTTGAACACCATTTTCTAACTTCTATATGTGTCGTATTAATGACAATGTACTCGTCTATGTGAAATAGTGTAAAAATTAAGTTAAATTTAAACATACTTAATCATACTTTTATTATGCATAATGACAAGTATATTTCAAGTATACTTAGAATTAGTTTACTTAAAGTGTGACATTTTAGAAATACTTATTTTGTGTTTAATGTGTTTAAGTTTGATGTAATTAGTATTTAAGCACTATTTAAAGCATACTTCAACTTAGTTTTTTCGGACACACTTCAGTAGAAGTAGAGTGTACTTTAAGTGTGCTGTTTTAAATGTACTTAAAACGCGATTAATATTATATTTTCATTTTAGTATTTTTGTTATTGAATTAGATTTAAGAAATAATTTGAATGTATTTTAAGTATATTGTAAATACATATTTAACATATTAGTGGTGTGATTACAGTATGCTACAAATACCAACACATTCTCTAAACAAGTACACTTTGTAGTTAGTTAATATCTTTGATTATTCTGCTTTGCCACGTTCTACATTACATGCTTCACAAACATCAGTACTGAGAACATATCAGGTATCGTAACGCAGAAAGGTCCATTTACAACACTTTAAAGGTGAAACTAATTACATTTTGCTTTCAATATATTACCATATCGGTAACACTCAATTTGAAGGGATGTGCATAATACTGACATGACACTATCATAAACACAACCCCTTTTCATTCAACTTTTAAAGCAAATTCTCATTAAGTGTCATTATTTACTGAATGACAGTTCAAGATATGTTCTTACCAGTTGTTATCTCATGTTTATGGCAGTATCATATCAGTCTTATGCACACCCCATCAACTAAAGTCTTAGAAAAACATATACAAGTACAAATACTTTATTTTCACCTGGGCTGTAAAGCAGTGTGCTATAGTAATAAACCTGTCATCATATTGTCATTGTGAGACTTGTTTTATATAAAAAAAATACATACCCATTTTTCAATATCTTTGGTCATGCCAGGCCAGTAGAAACTCTTGGTGATCTCGTGTCTTGTTTTAACAATGCCACAGTGGGCACCGAAAGGACTGGCATGGAACTCTTTAAATATTTGTTCCGCTTCCTCTGTTAAGGTCACTACCTTGCGTTTTGAATCACCGCATCCTTTGCAGTAATACAAGACTCCATCTGTAGAAATATCACATGTTAAAACACACACAAGCACGTGCGCGCGCGCACACACACGCACCCACCACCACCACCACACGCACACACACAGTGCCAGGTCTCCTGGCTAACTAGCAGATCAGCCAAAAGACGGTTTGCTGACAAATAAAGTTGAAATTTTAAAATAAAATTGGAAAGGTAACTAAGTCGATATACAAAGCTTGTCTCAATGCACAATAATTTGCCCTAATTTTTCGATAAATATATCTATTACTTTGACTACAATTTCAAGTTATATATTGGTAATGGGCTACTTGAAAAATGTTAATGGAAATGGTCTCAAAGAAGGTAGTTGTCTCAAATTAGGTCAGGAAAAGATTAAAGACTTTTTCCCCCGCTTGTGCATGCGAGGACTGAGGAAAACGTGGAGGACTATGGCAAACGATCCAAGTTTTACGGGTGTGGGTCGGTTGGACCTCATTTGTAAAAAAAAAAAAAATTATTTAATTTTTGAAAATGTAATTACCGTGAACTGCGAAGTCAACTGCCCGACGCCTTATCTTGTATTTTTGAGTTTTAGACGAGCCTTCAGGGTATCTTCCAAAGAATAGATATTGTAAAACATTGCCAAACATTAACGGGTCCATTTCTTGCAACTTTTCTCAATGTCGCGCAATTTTCGAAGAAATTGGTCACAAAGACAGTATGCAGCTGTGCCAGTGTCAATCGATGTGAATGCACGTGGTTAATTAACCAATGTACACGTGAGAAAGATTTTGACGCAATCGCACGTAGTTTCATTTGCCGCGCCCCAGGGGATTGACATGTAACAGCACCAGGACAATCCTAAACATTATTTGGAATCAGTCTAATCAACGTAATATCCAATGAAGAAAAACAATAAAAATATATATCTAAAAACATTTTTAAAACTTTATATAATTCCATATGATGACATATATAAATAGTTTTATGTCAAGCGCTATACAGCCTCCATTATAGTAATACTCATAAAAACAAACTGATGCTGACCTGCTGAAAGTTTCAATTGTGCTGTGTTCTGCTACTCAAAGGCTAAAGCACACTTCATACGGTGATGGTAAAACATCAATAAGTTAGTTACTTTTGCTTGGGCCCCCAAATAAATTCTTAAGAGTAAGCGTGAAAATGTTCATAGTTTGTAGCAAAGGTTGCGCAAGATTATTTTTTTGTTGTACGTAAAATAAAAAAATTAAAAAAAATTGTAATTTATGGTTATCAAACAAAACCTGTTGTATTTCTCTGCGAGAAAATTTTTGAAATCAGGTAACATTCCACTAAATGATGTGATTAGAACACGGCAGAACTCTGATCCTGATCCCACACACACTTCCCCTCGGTGTGAGAAAAATCTCACTGAAGCGGATCAACTGCTGGACGCTCAAAGGCCTGGTCCGTTAAAGGGTAAGAACAATTTCTCTGACAGAAATTGTTCTTAGTATGATTAATAGCGATCTCCGGTATGTTCTATGTGCGTAGTTGAAGCTGTAACTTGGAACTGTCTGCGCGCCTAGATGCGGGGGGGGATAGCGTTCCCCCACTGTAAAACAGGGGGAACGCTATCTGATGGGTGATTTTAACATAGGGGGAACGCTATCTGATGGGTGAAATGTCTCCATCAGATACCGTTCCCCCACTGTAAAACAGGGGGAACGGTATCTGATGTGAAATTTATGGCCATCAGATGGCGTTCCCCCACTTTAAAACAGGGGGAACGCTATCTGATGGGTGATTTTAACATAAGGGGAACGCTATCTGATGGGTGAAATGTCTCCATCAGATATCGTTCCCCCACTGTAAAACAGGGGGAACGGTATCTGATGGGTAATATTGAGCATTAAATTGCATTGCCCTGTTTTTAATTCATATAGCATTATGCTATCTATCTATCTATTATAATTATAATATATACAACATATTATAATTATAATATATACAACATATTATAATTATAATTATAACTATAACATATATTATGTATTATAATTATATATATATATATATATATATATATATATATATATATATATATATATAACATATATTATGTATTATAATTATAATATATGTATAAAATATATATTATTTATTATAATCATAATATGTATAACATATATATTTATTATATTTATTATAATTATTAGTATTATTACTATTAGTTTCCCGCAAAAACGTGAAGAAAGTGTGACAACTTTGCCGAAACATGTTGTTTGAGCTTTCACGGTGTCCGTAGTTCCTCAGACAAGCGCGCCGAACAAGCGCGTGCTTTCTCAGTGCTCATCACGAGCACGCGCCTATTTTGCCGCGTGGGCGGGGCGGAGCGGCAAGAAGACGAAGGGGGAACCGTATCTGATGGGGAAACGCGGATTGACGTAACACCGGCTTGGAACCCTAAAGAAGAGCTGTTAAGGGAGTTCTATTGTGAGCTACCCAAGGATTCTGAGGAAACGAGAACTCAGCTGGAGCGCCCCCTGGTGCTGAAGGAACTCCCCACAGCCCTCCAGAGCATGCAGGGCCAGAAAGCCCCTGGCATAGATGGGCTCACGGTAGAGTTTTATAAGCAGGGTTTCCGCGGGGCATTAAAAGTCATTAAAAGTCATTAAATGACATTTTTTAAAATTAAGGCCTTAATTAGCATTAAAAGTCATTAAATGTGATCATTGGTGGCATTATTTTTTTTTTCTAAAAAAATACGGCCATAAAAACAGTTTCGTCAGATATATTATCAGATATAACTGATTCCGCGTTGTGCGCGGAACTGCTTCCGGTTGATCGTAAAGCCGTTATGTTCGGAAAAGAAGCTCGAGGCGGAGAAAGATTTGGGAAAATGCAAATTTCAACAAAAGTGGATGGAAAACGAGGAATTCGGGACATGGCTGCAGTTTGTCAACGGTAAGGATGAGGAAGGATTTTGCCGTGTTTAAAAAAAAAAAAAAAAAAAGCTGTACAGAGTGTCAATGCTTCACGGTCTCACATGAAGTCGGGCAGTGTAGTCCAGGGTGTACTCGGGTATGCGGCGTATACCCGTTTATTTTCCAGTCAGCATTGCCTATATCCACTTCTGGAGCGATATTTGTGTCTTTTGTTTGAGCGCGCAGTGAGACAGGTATTCAGCGTTTAAACATAACGCGCGCGCTCAACTCTGATAAACTCTTCTCAATCCACTATGCTCGCTCGAGCTCGGTTTTTTATTTGCCGTGACCTGCTACTTCCACGGTCAATACCAGCTGTGCGCTCGCTTGGCTATTTTTCCCATGGACACAATATATAATGTCTGTGGTTTCTCCGGTCGCTCGACTGTGTGCACTGGCGACTTCAAAAACTGTCCACCTCCTCAGCCAATCACAGACAGGT